>CBMN010757689.1:0-14124 GCA_000582825.1 Hordeum pubiflorum
TTATAAATCCCAGAAAAAATCCATAAAAAGTTTCGTCCAATTCCGGAAACTTTTATTTCTACACAAAATAACACCGAGGTAGTTCTGCTGAAAACAACGTTAGTCCGGACTAGTTCCATTCAAATCATGCAAATTAGAGGTCAAAACCAAAGCATAAAGTGTTTGGAAAAGTAGATATGTTGGAGACGTATCATGCGCATACAACAAAACAATAACAAAAGGGGAAAAGAAAATCTATAGCGTTGGACCCAAAAAATGGAAAGAGGAGAAGAAAAAAATACAGCGAGCACAACACTCTCACTCATCCCTACCGCTCAAACTTCCCCCTTGTCTCGCTGTGGTAGGCCAGTAGCATGACCATCATATTCAGTAACCAAATAGAAAAAAATGCCCTAATAAATGCAGGTTGTCAGAAAAAGAGATATATGGAGTTGCTAAACTCTCCCAGAACCAGAGAGACCTTATCTTACAACCTGAAAGCACATATCAGCATACCCAAATTTCTTGCTAGTTGTCTAAGACAGTAAAGGGCACTTGCATGTAGAGAAAAGTAATTATATAAGGAGACTCAAAAGAAGGCTGTAGATATATGGAAATAAATGACAATTAGATTTTGATAAATGTTACAACTTATTAGATCTGGTAGTTATTAGTAATATTATTTTTACCATCAGAAGTTAGCTTGGGTTGGCTGCTCTCAGCAAATCAATTTCAGGGTGTGTCATTATGGTTGGCGTTAATAATTTCAGAAGCATGAAAGTTTGTCCTACAATCTTTCTATCTGGTATTCAACTTAGAAATTGGTATCTTCAGATAAAATGGAATTGACTTGCTAATATGATCTTATTTCCATATCAATCCAAACTTTTCAAAATAATATGCACCGCATGGTGATTCATGGAGGATGAGGTTGTTCTTCCACCAATTTACCTTGCTATGTCATCGGGTTATCTTTATCCATGGCGAGCTTCTGACTTCTAAGAGAATGGAACTGGGCATCTTCCTATGCTGCTGAAGTACCTTTTTGCCTTCTCATTTGGGACCTGAAAAGAAAATAAAAAAACAATTTTGTAGCCACCAAAATCATTTACAATGTAAACCAAAAATATAGTCTTCCCATGACACAAGTACATTACCAGATAACACCTGCTCCAAATGTCAATGTAAGTTGCGTGCTGCATTTTGGGGGAAACAATATTCCAAACATATAAGCAAATCAAGGAAACTATAAAAGATTATTTTACTCTTCTTTCAATTAAGGTAAACTTGTTTGGATGTAGTCGAAGTTATTGTCCAACATTAGAGTGATATATACACATATTATCAAAGAAATGTTAACAAAGCCTTCCATAGAGCAAATCAAGGTAATTTCCCATACAACTTTTCATACTCCATATCTAATTCACGTACCTTAACTGCAACTTGATGGATAAATTTTTGGTGTGCTTCACCGTCTTTTACTTTTGGGATTGGATGCTTCAAGTTCATCATCTTAACAAAGCCTTCCATAGAGTAACTATGATCGGGAACATGACTACGGTCAATACACTCAAACATCTCTTTGTTGCTTCTTATCATTTTAACATTTTATACCGGATTAGGTTCTGGTTTGTCAACAAACTTAGCAAGAATGATAGTTTGAAGTTTAGCGACTTGCATCTCCATACTGCACGTTTTTGTCCGAAGAGTTGCAGATCAATTGTGCATCCAACAATCTTACTAGGCATTTGACCAAGACTATTATCATGAGATTTCAAAAATTTGGTAAAAGGTAGTATTGTTTTCCTTAGTTTGAGTAGTAATAAAAGTTTTGATAGCATCCTCACTAGTTTGGCGATTACTATTTCTAGCCCCATTATTAAAATTGTTGAAAGTTCCTGAATTGCTAAGATATGGTAGTCTAGAAAAATTAGGAGCATAATATTGATTCTTCCAAGCAGGTTTGCAACATTTGCGAGCAACAAAGTTAACATAGGTTTGCAACATTTGCGAGCAACAAAGTTAACATCATCAATCTCAACATTGATAATTGCATTCGTAGGAATTTCTTCTTTAGCTTTGATCATACTTATAAGTTCTTCAACCTTTACGGTTAACTCTTCATTCCTTTATTCGGTGATTGACTTTACCTTAATTGAAATTGTGCCCCAAGTAACATGGGAGGACAAGACAACAAACGTAGGATTAGTTCTTAGAAATACGCATGCCCGTACGAAATACATGACAACATAAAAGTTGTATGCAACATAAAACATAAATTGTCGGGGACACAAGTAGTCTCCTTAGCTATTGCAGTGTTGTCCGAGAGAGAATAATCCGTACCATTAACTCCAATACTCGATGAACCTTTGGTTACATTCTCAACATAAACCTTGTCAATCTATGCAAACCTCTCGCTTGAGGCTGAACAACAAGGTTTGCATAGTAGTCACGAAGCAACACACTGTCGCCGTGATAGGCCAGGCCAGACCAATTTTCCTTTCCCTTCCTTTCCTCGTATTCTATTTGTTTTTTTCTCTCCCTTCTTATCTTTCTATGTTTCCTTACATTATCTATCGATTGTTCTTTTTCTATCTCTATTGGTTTGTTTTTATTGTTTTTACCTTTTTGTTTGATGTATTTTTATTATCTTTGTGGACTTCATTTTTACTCAAAGTATATGAATATATACTAAGACACACGTTTTTTTCAAATCCATTTTAAATACATAAATATATTATTTCCTACACAAGAACAATTTTCAAATACAAGATGACCATTTTTTCAAATTCAAGAACAATCTATATCAATGTACTTGAACATTGTTCCTTTTCATTTCACAAAATTTTCTATTTTTAAATTAAAGATGGATATTTGTTAAAAACCTCATAATCAAAAAGCATAATTCGAAAAATAGATTGAATAATTAAAAATAACTAAGTGGGCCGTGTTAGGGCCATATAGGGAGCTCTCGAGAAAACTAAAATCTTTTAATTATTTATATTTTTTTAAAAGAAACGGGCTAAAAATGGTGTGTAAGCCCACCACGGGCAGCCCTTCACACAGAAGGCCGTCCTCAAATGTCTACGCGGGCCGGGCCTCCAGCCGAAAACCCATCAAAAACCAGCACGCATGGGCTCACCGCGTGACACACGACCAGCACTATATATTCTCTCCCGGGAGCGCCGACCAACAAACCCTAGCCGCCGCCGCCTCCTCCTCCTCTTCGTCCTGCAAGCAGCGCCGCCGCCTTCCACCGGCTTGACCTCCAGCCTTCCCTTCAACCATGGTGAGTGCCTCTCCGAAACCCTAGCCCCTCGGTCCCATAACCTGTCCCCCCCCTCTGACGCGCGCGCTGTTTACTCGTCGCAGGCGGACGTTGATGTCGACCCCGAGGTGGCGGCCGCCGGCCCCAAGAAGAGGACGTTCCGCAAGTTCAGCTACCGCGGCGTGGACCTCGACGCGCTCCTCGACATGTCCAGTGAGGACCTCGTCGGCCTCTTCCCCGCGCGCGCCCGCAGAAGGTAACGCGCAATCTGCCTCGCGCTGCGAATCTACTGTCGCTGGCTGTGATTTTCTTTGGTCTGATCCATCTTGTGGCTGTGATTTGTGTTGGGATTGGTTAGGTTCTCGAGGGGTCTGAAGAGGAAGCCCATGGCTCTCGTCAAGAAGCTGCGCAAGGCGGTGAGTGATGTCTCCCTTAAGAAATCTGTTTTTAGCTGACTGCCGAATAGTGAACTGCTTACCTTTGTATAGATCTTATTTGCACCTGGTCTGCTGTTGATTGTTGACAAGCTTGTAATTGCGGAATCTTGACTGAGACGTCAAGTTGAGCGATTTAGTGTCCTGCTGTGAATTTTTTCTCTCTAGTTTACATGATACAGCAGTGCTCGTTGTCGATTTACTTTGACAAACACAGTGACAGCCATCATTTGTATCAAATGGCTGATGCTTTCTAATTTTTTTGTTGGATTAATCATAAATGGTAGATTTGTTTGGTATGCAAAGCTGCTGAACGTTTGAATTCACTTTGTTTTATTGCTGCATTAGAATTACAGCATTCATCTTGTCTTGTTTTGTTGTAGACATGTCATTGTTAGAACTTCGGATGCAGTTTTTCATCAATTGTTCCAGTGATTTTCCACCAGAAAATGTATAAGCATTGTTTATTCTATTTCAACTTCATGGTATGGTCTTTTTCTATTCTTTACGATTAGTCACAAGTAATATAGCTCTGCAGGATATGATCCGCTGTGCCCTGCTAATTTTGCACTATAGGATATGGAATTTCTCCCTAGTAATTTAGAAGTAACAGTTCTTAATGCTTAAGAGGAAAGTTCAGTCATCATGCTATGCTGCTACTGTTTTAGTCCACTGTAGCTGTTTTGATGTGTTTCCCTGTGTCTGTAATTTGCTCATCGCCTGTTTTTTGCTCATTCAAGTGTCAAGTATTTGAGTAGAAGGTATTATGTAGACATTATTTGTAACAGATAATATTTGCCTTGACATGATTTGTTATGTAACAATGGAATTTTGTTTGATAGCTTGTATGCAGGCGCACATTTTGGTACTATATAATACTTTCATCTGTTGTCTATTTTCTCTTGCCCATTTCATGGTATTCTGGTACTCTTTATGGAGTTCCTCATCGGTGTGTATTATATGTGACTTATTTCTTGTTTGTTTCTTGTGCTGCTAGACCTGTGCTCTAAGTTTCTTTTATCTATGAATGTCATCTCCCATTTGATTATGCTTATTGAGATTGAGATGAAGATGAGATTATATCCCTATCGGGATGATTGCCTGCATGATGGCAAACCCTGTATTTAGCTCTATCTGATCATCACTACTGATTGAATACTCCAGCTTTTGGATCAGTCGTCTATGTTTTCTATAAGCGTTATTTCTCTGATTTTCATTTTTTGTGGTTATTGAAGTCAGCTTTTGTTCTGCTTTGTGGGAGTTTGAAATGAAGATAAACATTATATCCCTGTTGGGATGATTGGCTGGCATGATGGCCTAAATTCTGTATTTAGCTCTATCTGATCATCTCTCTGCTTACTGACTACCCATTTGCGTGATTATGCACTACTGGGAATCATTATTTTGTTAGTTATGTTCCGTTATGAACCTCTTCTATAAGTCTCTTGCAACAGCTTTTCCTTCTATTTACTCTACATGTATGTTCTCTATGTTTATCTCAGCAACTCACTCGTTGTCTTTCCTGTAAACAGAAAAGTGAAGCCCCTGCTGGTGAGAAGCCGGAGCCAGTGAAGACCCACCTCCGCAACATGATCATCATGCCTGAGATGATCGGAAGCCTTGTGGGCATCTACAATGGCAAGTGCTTCAACCAGGTGGAGATCAAGCCAGAGATGATCGGGCACTACCTGGCAGAGTTCTCCCTGTCGTACAAGCCGGTGAAGCACGGGAGGCCTGGTATCGGTGCCACCCACTCGTCGAGGTTCATTCCTCTCAAGTGAGAATATGGTCAGGAAAATTGTCTGAGATGTCTGGAATCCAGTGTTCTTATCGTAGTCGAATGTAGCACCTGATATACCGACTGTCAGTCTAGTGGTGGAGCAGCACCCTTTGAACCCTGAACTAATCCTGTTCCAGATTTTGAAGTTATCTTAAGGAAGATCGAACATGTTTATCTCCTTTGGCAGTCATTGTCTGTTCTGATTTGTGTGCTCTTCTAAATTTTGATCAGATTGCTTAACGTCTAAGTGGAGTATTGTTTAGTCATCAGGTTTTGAACTGTGCTTGGGATAATATAACGGTCAATCTGGCTTGTAAAGCTGGGGCTGGCCTTCGGCACAATTTGCTCTACATACCGTGAATCTGGCAGTGCATGATGAAGGTAAAAACACTTATCCGTTGGGCAAGTGTCACTGGCAGTTTGTAACCGAGCAGCCGCTCCTGGTTCCGGCAGTTGGATCTTCCTTCATTTTGACGGTTTGTAACGGAGCAGCCGCTCCTGGTTCCTGCAGTTGAGCTTCATCATTTTGACGCTCCTAGTTCCGGAAGCTCATCATCTTCTGCATTTTTAAGATCTGCCTAGTAACGCATAAAAATTCCAAACGACCCCATCTGAATCGTTTTAAAGAGGTTTCTCCACACCGGCAGTCGTGCCGAAAATCAGATTGTGTACCATTACCCACAATCATCATTCTGCCCTTTATATAGATCTGTTTTAGTTTCATCAAATCAACCCAGCATGAAGAATCATTAGCAATGCTTTTGACCTGACATATGCCATTTTGTAATTTATATTTCTTTTTAACTAAATTCTGCCACATACCTTCTTTATTCTCCAGATTCCACCACCATTTACACATGAGACTGACATTGAATTTCTAAAATTTGTGGATACCCAGCCCTTCTTTCTTCTTTGGCCTGCAAATAACATGCCTTATCACCCAGTGATATTTGCTCCTATTGTTTTTTCTCTTGCCAAGAAATCCTTCTAACAGATTTTTTCATCCTCCCTATATTTGTCATAGGGAATCTATATATACATGAAGAAATGGTAAATTGGAATAAACAAGCTTTGATCTTAGTCACCTTGCCACCAAGGGACAGGTTTCCAGCTTACCAGCCCTACATTCTCTTCACAATTTTCTTTGCAGCACAAATCCAGTCAACAACATGTAGTCTACTCCCACAAGCAGGAGCACCCCTTAGATATTTGATAGGCCAGGTCCCTAGTTCACAATTAAACAGGTCAGCATAACTACGCCATTTATCATCATCATCATGTAGCACCATCAGGACTTCACTTTTTTGGACATTGATTTTCGAACCTGACATCTGTTCAAAGAAGTGCAACAACAATTTGAGGTTCCTAACACTATCTAGATCATCCTGTATGAACAAGATGGAAGGCGGTCTCCCTGTCTCGCCCCTCTAAAATTCGGCATATCATCCTAAAATGAAATGCATCATTCGTCTCTTCTCTTTTTTGTTGGGCAGTCTGTCTACAATGAAGACATACCGTAGGCACATGGATCCTATCTCCGATTTCACGATCTCAATTCCGGATAGAGATATCAACCACATTCATTTTCCTCATCCTAGCTAGGCGACTAAGTTTAAGATATCTCATGCGCACGCATGACACTCCACAAATAATCGAGCGTCTCAATTAGTAAGAAACTAAGAACACTTGTGTGATAATAATAGGCCAAGCCAGGTGGACATAACCGTTGGCCAGCTCCACCCACCCGCAATCTCCCCTGACAGACAGTTGCGGCACATGTTTAGCGCCACTAATCGTGGGGGCTCGCATTAATGCCCCCATGATTCTCCTGATTCCGCCTCATGTGGTTCCAGATTAGATTAGCACCCGCATGCTTCTGTTGCAGAGGGAGAGAGACACCAAGCATGGATTAAACTAGATCTTGGTCAATGTTTTGCAGCTGCTTGTTCGGGTGGTTTACAGTTGGCTTAGGCTCAGCTTAACAGGTAGATCGCCTAGGATCCCACTGGGCTGGATTTGGGATGAGCCTAGCTCTGCCCTCTGGACATATAAATCATGGTGATCTAGCTGGTTGGTTCATGACAGTTTTTGGAATATATCTGAAGCAATCATCCTATTTATTGGCTTGATCTCTCAAGCGTGCGCGCGTGCGTGCGTGCGTTGTCGTTGATGCGCACAAGAAGCTCCATAAGATACGCTTAATATCGTGTTAGTCGCTCGGATATGACGGTATAAACTGCATCTGAATCCAACTGCGTGATTTTAAGTAGTTTCTGTGATGACAGACAAAGATGTTAAGCGTCTACTAAACATCAGGCAAGTTGGCATGTGACGAGCTGGAAAAAGCTATGAATACATGATTTATGATGAACTTTTAGTTTCTGTGAATGGCACGTCTACTTAAACATTAGGCAATGTCACGTGTGACAAGCTGGAAAATACCATACTTGAACAAGCAAAGCTTATTTCTACAAGGAAATTTGACAAAGCACTACCAACAGACAGAGATTTTATGGGCGAAATAATTCAAAAGTTAAATGCGTTGCACCTCGGAGAATCAAAGTTTACACTATACATCGCGGAAAAGACGCCGGCGAAATCTTCGCCTCCCTCTAACAGATTTCAATTGCATTCTGATTTGGTCAGATTGAAATTCAGTTGTTCTAATCATCTTCTTGCACCGGCAGCTTCAGTCAGGCTTCGGAGTTGGCGGTGAGGGTGGCGAGGTCGAGCGGCTGCGCGTGGTTGTGGTCGTTCTCGTAGGTGACGATGAGCATCCCGGCGTCGCCGCGGCACCGCTCCACGTGCTTCCTCGCCGGGCAGTCCTTGATGCTGCTGCACCGGTAGTATCCCCTGCAATCAATCAACAAGTTCATACATGCCCGCCTGAATTAATTACCACCTGATCCAGTTGTAATGTCTCACTCAGCACCAAATGCATGCTTGCACGCCCAATGAATATGGTGAGATGGACATGGCTACGATGCATGTCCACAACTTCTTAGTGACATTTCTAAGTTCGGTTCATTCATGGATAATACTAGTGACATTGCATAACAATGAACTTGAGAGAGATAGACTAATTAACCAAGATTTTTTGGAGCATAACATACCTTGGGTGTGGAGAGCCTTTGATGGGTTTCTGCCCGTACTTCCTCCAGGAGTAGCTGTCCGACGGTATATCGGCCACCTTGTCGCTCACCGCCGGCATCCTCACCACCCTCTTCTCCCTCGGCTTCCTGCAAACCAATCACATTACCAACTGTAAGGCACACACAATCGGCGGAGTTAAATCAATGGCGTGTGCGATCGGCACCCACTTTTTCTTCGGGCAGTGGCATTTGCCGTCGTCGTCGGCTTTGTGCGGCGCCTTCCTGGACGCCGGCGCGCAGGCGGAGGTCTCCGACATGGTGATCAGCTGGCTGCTCATGTTGGTGAAGAAGGAGGTGGCCGCCGACGAGGTGCACACCGAGTTGTCGAAGCTGAAGGTGATCACCTCCGGCTCCTTGCCGCTCCTCGCCGCCGGAATCTCGATGTGGAACGGCTTCTCGCTCGCCGGCTTCGGCTCGAAGTGGAAACTCTTGTTGTCGCTGCTGGCCGGCCTCTGCTGCTGCTCGAGCATCCTCTTCTGCGGCGGCTGGTGCTGAATCTGATGGTGGAATTGGATTTGAGGAGGAGGTGGAGGGGGAGGAGGAGGATTGGCCGCCGGAGCTGAGGAAACTCTCGAGCCGTTGGTCTGCGCGGCGGCAATGGAGGCGGGAGTAACGCCGCACCCACTCAAATCCAGGGGCGGCGTCTGGAAGAACATGTCTCTGTCTGTAGCCTTGGCCGCCGGAGCTGCGGAAACTCTCGAGCCGTTGATCTGCGCGGCGGCAATGGAGGCGGGAGTAACGCTGCTGCATCCACTCAAATCCAGGAGCGGCGTCTGGAAGAACATGTCCCTGTCTGCAGCCTTGGCCGCCGGTGCAACGACCATGCCGTTGCCGGCGGCACAAGGAGCCGCCGCCGCCGCTGCCACCGGCACCGGCATCTGCTTCAGCGGCGTCGGCGGCACAGGAGTGCTACTGCTGCTCCCATGAAGCTGGGGGACACTGGCAGGCGGGCAATACGGCACCGGCGGGGGAGGGTGGTACTCAAGGAGGCACCTCGCAATCGGATCGCCCGCCGGCGAGCTCCTCCGGCCGACCCTCGCCCTCGCATGGCCGACCCTGTTGCCGAGGATGTTGACCACCTTGCCGAACCGGGCCACGGCCTCTTCGGTCTCTGCCGCGACGGCGGCGAGCCGGAACGGGTCGCCGGCGGACAGCGAGAGGCGCGCGACCAGCCTCTTGCAGCTCACCACCGCCGCCCGGTTGGCCTCCTCCACCCCCTCCATGGACAAAGAACCCAAGAACCTTGACGGTGCAATGGAATCAAGGGGCTCCAGTCTAGAACTCTAGATTGGAATGAGCATCGACAAGATGAGTATGTAAATGGATTTGCTCAAAGATGAAAGATGGACAAGAGTTTCACCATATGCAAGCACATGCAGAAGCTTCTGCAAGGTGAGCAAGGTCGCAGCAATGGCGGCCGGAGCAGGAAAAAGTTTTTGCTGGATCTCGCGGCGACTTTATACAGGGAGCATATGCGACATTGTTAGTCTCGTTGGGATCTTCACTTGTGCCGGAAGTAATTGGCGGGAGTATTATATTCCGGTTGGGAGCGAGAGGAGGAGCACTACCGGAATAAAATTTAGCAGAGTCAACTAGGCTGGTGACGATCACAGCCGTCCATTTGATCGACCGCCAGGATGTTACTCCGTCTGCCCCTTTCACTCAACGTCACACTTTTTTCCTTCTGTTTTTTAAGCTGGTCAATTAAGCACTGCAAACATTGGGAACCGTACGGAATAAACATTTTCCTTGGAAATAATATTTTTCAGTAGCATAAACCTGGACCCTAGAAACCTACACAAAACTATATATAATTGCAAGAGCAACGATTTTTTGAAGAAAATGTAGAGAGAAACTCGGTGAAGACTTTGGTAAAGACCACATTTTAAAGATCAGCTTGGTGAGCAGGATAAGTTTGTCTTCACATGTATTTTACTTGAGCCAGCTCACTGGCAGAATGGATCAACGTTTCAAAGGCCCTTGTTATTATTCAGTTGAATCGATCAAACTCCAGCCGTCATCTCAAGTAAGGCACACCAACAATTCCCATGGAAATTCTTGTGTCAACCTTCTTTAACCGATATGTGAATGATTGCCATGTTGGGTCACTTTCATAGTGCCATTTGATTAAGTTTACACTAGGCAATACCAGACCGCAATAATTCAATGCTATAAGAAAAAAGAAGCTAGGTATGCAAGTTGTTAGTACAATACAATAATCCCAATGAAGATCAAAATGCAGTTATGAATTCTAAAATCTAGTGTGCAATTTAACATATTAAAGAAATGGAAAAACAATATACGAAGGATATACCCTGCAGACTCTAAAGTTTTTTTCTTCGAATCAAAGAGGCATTGAGAGCTCATTTGTGGGCAGTTTGCAATGAAATTGAAAATTTGAGCCATTTTGTTGGCGGATCATTTTAGTTGCACCGTTCTTTTGTTGGTAAAGTTTAAGTTGCAACTTGCACACTTCAAAAATGTGCAACAAGTTATGACGCACACCAGGTTATCAAAAAGGATAAAATGCCCCACAATTTCCTTTTGTACACAAGATGATCATCAACGAACAATATGAAAGATGCATTATGCACATAGACAATTCCAAAGGACTTTCTCCAAATCTTATTAAGGCCAGCCTCGGTTAACACACATGTGTACGATTACATAAATATAGTGCTTAGAGCATCTATAGCCGGACCCATCATACCCGTCTCAAACGCCAGGACAGGCCGTCCGGTCACAAAAAACCGACCTAGCCGGACCCTTCAAACGGGCATCAAACTCCTGGACTGAACGGCGCCCCTCGTATCCAGTCCAAATATGGGGCGGATATGACACGCCCGCCATGCCGACCTGACGGCGGGGCCTCATGCGGACTCGCCCGGAAACCCGACGGGCCGACGAGCACCTCGACCGCCGCGGCGGTGTGAACGCCGCGGGGCGCCGCTCCTAAAGGGCAGTCTGTAGTCGTGACGGTAGGTTCGTTCCACCTCCGTAACATTGGTTTATTTTCATCCGTTTTTTTTTCGTCCCACCTCTCACCATCCCCTCTCATTGGTTTATTTTCGCCTCACCTCTCACACAAAGAAAAAATCTAAACGGATCAAAACATTCCATGTAGGTGCAAGTTATTTAGTAATGTCCTTATATGAAAGAATTAATCATGGCTAATCTCTAAATACCAAATCTAAATTAATTAATCTTACCTTAAGTCGCTCAATCACATTAATTACAATTTTCATACATCACCAAAATTACACAATCCCTCTGATTTTTTGGTGCATCGCTCCCTCCTCTCCCCCGAGTCTCTCTCAAGGAAGAAAATCAATAGGAAATCCCTCCTTCCAAGTGAAGCATGTCTTGACCAAGGAAATAAATCGGGTGACAATCCCCTCTGATATCTCTACTACTAAAGGGCGACTTGGTAGCTTCCGTTTTGGTTTTTTTACGTCTTCCCTTCCACCTGTTTTTTTTTGTCTTCCGTTCCACCTGGTCTTTTTTCGTCCGTTTTTTTTCCTCCCCACGATCCCGCCCGCAAACAAATGAACGAGGGAAGAAAACCCAGCAAACCCACCTAACCGAAAACCTGCGAACTTGTCCCCTTTCCTCCCGAGCCGCTCGCGCGGGCGGCTCCGGAGGAGCCAAACCCTAGCCAGCAACCCCTACCCCCGTGCTCATCTGGCCGCCGCCGTCGCCGACGGTGGTGGCGGTGCCCGGCCGTCAAGGGCGGCGGGCGTGGTGGGCGCGCCCCGACGGGCTTCCCTCGCGCGGGGGCGAGACGTCAAGCGGGCGGCCCGACGGGATTCTTCCGGAGAGTCGACACACGACGGAGCATGGTCGGGGGCTCGCGGAGGTGGTGCTGGTGCGTGGCGGAGTCCTCCTAGATGCGGCCGGCAGGGGAGACAGAGGCGACGGCGCGACTCAACCATTGATGCGACGTAGCGGAGCTCGACCAGGAGTGCTGTGTGAGCGGTGGCTGGGTGCTGCTGCGTTGGCTGTGAGCCGTGGTTGGTGCGTGGTGGTGCTCTTATGGTGCTGGTGCCGGCGGCAGTGTCCAGATCTGGCTGCTTTGCCATCGGTTTGGGGTCGCACGACTACAATACGGACAAGGTGAGAGAGATCGACTGTCCCCGACCGTCCAACAATGACTAGGCGACGGCGAGGTGGAGGCACCAAGATCGTGCGGGTGGAGCCATGATGTGGTATGTCCGTGGATTGGCAATCCACCGTTTACGACATGCGACACGATGTTGTGCAGCTATGGCGACTTCTCTTCGGTGGCTGCGTCAGAGAACCTCGTCGTCGACGTCGCTGGATGGACGAACTCCTTGTTTATGACGATCGGACGCGACGATGTCGTCGCCTGTTGTCGAACCCACTCCTCGTCGATGTTGGGCGCATGCCAAGATGACTCCTTGTTAACGGGGGTTGCACGTCAAGATGTTGTCATCGGAGAGAGTATTGATTAAACCGAAGGTGTTACAGTTGAGTTTCATTGATCAATCGAGATAAAACATTGCTTCTTATTTTGCAGTTAGCTTGCCGCAAAGTTGGATCCCATTGGGAGCGCCGACCATGCATGCACCACGCCGGCAACGAGGTCCTCCGGCATGGCCATTTACAAGAAGCCACCATAACATTGTGTCGCGCCGCCATAGGTGATAGTTTCCTATTGCATCGTCTACCACCTTTGGTGAACTTATTCTATAGCCCGCTGAAAAGTCTGAACAATACAACTTCTGAATTTATATCTGGTTAATATATATGCGAAGTTATTGGCAAGTTGACAGTTCAGGCTTCAGGGATTCAAAACTACCAACACTCAGTAGCTTAGCACTTGTTTCTTACTGTTGCTACCCAAAGTTTCCAACTGCGGAATGACTAATTGATAACAGAGATATGGCTAAGAAATTTGGCAACCTCCCATTTTCTAAAAATTCGACATTTCAGATTTTATAAGTTAACACGTAGTGCCAGTCCGAAAAATTAACGCGCCGATTCAATTGAGGAAATGATCCGCTGCATACAAATGACATCTATACTACTATTTCTAATGTGAGTTTTAATGCTTTTACACTAGACATATCGTTCTTCTTTTACACGTGCGGTCAACTGGAACAAGATAATCATCCCATGGATTAAACATTAAAAAAAAGACCTTGGTGGGAATGACACTTTGAAACGGGATTGAGAAATTTGTTTTTTTCTATTGTTTGCTTGCTGAAATGTACGATTTTGTTCAGGTTTAAGAAGGATAATTCCATGGCATACGGAGGGGGACATGTAAGTTGGTGAAGACCGCCGGTGATTTTGGGACAGTTGGATGACGAGCAATTGGAGTTCACTAGCTTGTAATGCACGGGCAAGGCAGTGTTACTTCCGTTGTAGTTAGAATGAATCTGAAATTTTAAGACATATCTCTATAGTGGTAGGTTAAGTATACAACACAGTGTTGTTAGTACGCTTCAAAAGAAATTACTTATAAAAACAGTGTTGTTAGTGGTTTTG
>CBMN010757692.1:67-10578 GCA_000582825.1 Hordeum pubiflorum
ACGTTGGAGACGTATCAGTCGTCATGTAGGGTGTTGGTCGTAGTGTGGTGATGCTTCGGCTCGCTTCTGCTGCTGCCTTTGAGTTGTTTTGATTGAGCTTCTTGTATCAATCGTCTTGGTTTTCTTTGTAAGTTGGTGATCATATAATCCTGGTCGATTGATGGCTTTGTTATGTCAAAGCAGGAATCTCTTTGAGCCTTCGTTTAAAAAATGGCTATGTTTGATGCATTATCCAAAAAGACTTTCGTCTCGCTTTATAGATAAAGCAAACCACCACAACCATAAGGAACAACATAAGTCCAACACACACACGAGGTAGCACAACATAAAGTGCAATAGGGTTCTGCTTAGGGCACAACTCAACAAGCCCTGAAAAGAGAAAAAACAAGCGGGAGACCCGCATGCGCACGCGAAGCGTCTAATCCGGCTCAGGAGGTGGCGGAGGGAGCGGCGGCGCCAAGCGGAGGGCCATCATCGTGAGATCAACAGTAATGGCGTTGATGGCGTCTCGGTCCTGAAGGCGGCTAAGTGGCCGCCAGAGCTCCAAGTAGCCACACATTTTGAACACCGCGTCAGTCGCACGTCGAAAAGGCACACGTTGAATCACAAGCTTATTTCGAACCGTCCAAAACGTCCAAACAAGGACCCCAATGACCAGCCACCTAATGTGACGTCTAGATTGGGGGGAGGCCTGGACCTCGGCAAACAATGCCGGGAAGTTGGTGTTACACCAACACCCACCAAAATGGACTTTATTTGTGCTCGTAGTTGAACTATAATGTGATGCATTCAAATTATATATGTTTGTGTTGAAATTGGATCAATTAGTTACGATTGTTTGAGCAAACGTTTTGAAGATTTGGCAAAATAAGCTTTAGGACAGGGAATCTGCTAGATGAGCAAGTGATTTTTCTTTAAAAAAAATATAGTGAAATAGGATAGGGGATCTAGCATGCTCTTGGAGGCCGGCCACTACCGGTTGACTGGTTGAGTCGTAGTGTTCCAGGTACCAGCTTCGAGATCGAATCGAGCTCACTGATGCCGCCGATGGCCGTGGACAAGCAGCGGCTGCTTGTCCTCTTCGTTCTCGTCTCAGTGACGCCGGCCTGGTTGGCGAGTGGCGGAGAGGAGCCGGCGAGGTTCCAGATCCCCCGAGACGGGAGCGTTGTGGAGCTGGACGAGGGCAACTTCGAGGCGGCGCTGGCCGCCGTCGATTTCCTCTTCGTGGACTTCCACGCCCCGTGGTGCGGCCACTGCAAACGCCTCTCCCCGCAGGTACGTATCCAGCTACCCTCCCCGCCCTTCCATTCGACTACGCGCGATCCACCACCACCCGTGTTGATGTTCGCTCGTATTCCCGAGAGTCTGCACGGAGATATGCGATTCGGTGAGAGTAGTAGGGTAATGCCAAGTTTGAAACGGGAAACTTAGTGGTGATCGTTGAAAGACATGGATCGGATTGAGCTGTAGAGAGGAAATGTAATTGGCACCACCGCACCAGCGCGTGCGTCTAAGATCCACTCAATTCCTTGGCTCCTTGCTGGTAATAAGATTATCACCAAGACTTGCAGGCCATGTCACTCGCTTTGTTTCCTTTTATTCCAGCATCGGTGTGGCATGTTAACTGATAAGCCGTCTCTCGCGTTGCCCATTCGCAGTTGGATGAAGCTGCTCCGATTCTTGCTGGGCTGAGCACGCCAATTGTAGTCGCGAAAGTAAATGCAGAGAAGTACAAAAAGCTTGGGTCCAAATATGGAGTAGAGTAAGCGACCTAATCAAATACCTCTACGAGTTTCGTAAAACAAGGCGGGAGTCTGTTTTGTAATTGACAAATTTGCTTGTATTCCTGGATGCAGTGGCTTCCCTACTCTTATGCTTTTTGACCATGGAGTCCCCACAGAGTACACTGGTTCAAGGAAGGCCGGCCAGCTCGTTGAGAGCCTGAGGAAGATCGTCGCACCTGATGTTTCTGTTCTCAACTCCGACGCGGCAATCAAAAGTTTTGTCCAGGAAGCTGGTGTGGGTTTTCCGTTATTTGTCGGATTTGGGGTGGATGAATCCTCCATTGCCGAGTATGGAGCAAGGTACAAGAAGAAGGCATGGTTTTCTACAGCAAACGATTTCTCTGAGGATATGATGGCCGTGTATGACTTTGATAAGATTCCAGCATTGGTTTCCCTCAACCCAAAATATAATGAGCAGAGTGTTTTTTATGGCCCCTTTGAAGGTATGCTTGGATATCTATTTGCTTTATGTTTCTTGTTACATGTGCTACCGAGTGAAATCCTAGATTTTTATTCTGTTCTTACCGATTGTTCTGCACCTCCGTTTTGGAACTATGTGATTCACCTTCTATACCAAAACATGCGCGCTCTGGTTTGTAGTGCATGTCTTTTCCAGATTGATGATACATAGCAACGATTTTTGTGGATGCAGGAACCTTCTTGGAGGATTTTATACGGCAATCCCTGCTTCCAATAACTGTGCCCATCAATGCAGAGACTGTTAAGATGTTAAAAGATGATGATAGGAAAGTAGTCCTTGCAGTTCTGCAGGATGAATCTGATGAAACTTCCATGCGGTTGATAAAAGTTTTAAGGTCTGCAGCCAATGCAAACCATGACCTAGTGTTTGGATATGTGGGAGTCAACCAATGGGAGGAATTCACCGAGCCTTTCCATGATTCTAAGAGCTCACAGCTGCCAAAGTTGGTAGTCTGGGACAAAGATGAGGAGTATGAAGTGGTAAGTATAGTATTTTTGTTGTCCCCAGCTAAAAGTTTGTATCTGTTCTCTGCATGTCAACGTATTACTTATATGTAATTGTTATGTGCATCCCCGTGCCTGGTCTTGACATCACATTTTTGTTCAAATTCATCCTTTCATACCATATCCTTTTTTTCCAGTCCGTTCATATCATATATGTTTGCTTAATTGCTTATACTACAATCTCTAATAGTGACTACTTAGTTGCGGTATGATTGAAATGATTCTTGTCACAGGTTGAGGGTTTGGAGAGTTTGGAAGAAGGTGACCATGGATCCCAAATTAGTCGTTTCCTCGAGGCATATAGAGCTGGAAGAACAATAAAGAAGACATTGGGCAGACGTTCCCCAACGCTGCTCGGTGTGAATGCGTTGTACATCCTCCTGTTCTTGGTGGCTGTGCTTGTTGTTCTGATGTTTTTCTCTGGGCAAGGCGACGAAGATCGCCAGCCAACACGAGCCCATCAAGAATGACTGCGTAGTAGTTTTCGGCTATAGACTAAACTTAAGGATTTCCTGTAGCAGAAGAATAGAATGGATGCTTTAGAAAGGGGAACCTGGAGATGAGGATATTCTGTTGAATTTCACATGCCTTAATTTGACCTCCCCTTGTCTGACCTGGCTGTTACTAGCTCCTCTGTTTAGCGATTTCATGTCATGTGAAGTTACTGATTTTATGTTATGTGAAGTTATTGACTTGCAGTCCGGAATAGATCAGGTCAGTTATCTCCTTTGATTCATTGGAATTTCATAGGACTTTTGGAGGATTTGGATCCTTACAAAAAAAATTGCATTGGTCATCAATTTTTTTTCTGGAGGATTCATTTGTACTTTGTTTTCTGGAGAATTCATTTGTACTTTGTTTTCGAGAAAATTTCCATCCAGTCAAACCTCTTGCTAGAATTCCTTTGTTTTTCCTGTGTCACTCTTTGGTCCAAATTCCTTTGTTTCTCCTTTGATGCAAGGGGTTTGGAGTGCTCGGTATGGCCCGCAAAGGCAAATCAGGCGACTCCACTTCTACTCGATGTATGGTTCGGTCCTTGTTGGGGGTTTCCCATGTTATTTGCTTAAACTAGCTCTGTGTGGGCGATCTGAACTCCCCATGTCATGTGTTTGTGCGCGCATGGTTGTAATTGTGTGGATAGATCCACATCTAGTTTATGTGTGTGCGGTTCTAATAGTTGCTTTATATATAATGCGAGGCGAAAGCCTTTTGGGGTTTAAGAAGTTTAAAAGATAAATGATTGGCTAGAGATGCTTGAAGAACCCAATATTGGATAGAAAAAAAAATTTGTGTAATCCTGTGACAGTCTTTTGATTCGCGGGATTTAATAACTTCTTTTATTCCCACGTTTTTGAGAAACCTGCGAATCAAAAAAAAAACGTGGAAGTTCAAAAAAGCACAATAGATGGCAGGGAACGACCGCGTGTACAAGCGGAACCTGGCAGAAATGTGCAGAATCTGTACAAGAGATACGAAGGAAGCATTCCACTTTGTTGATTTCTTTTGTACAGTACATGATTAAGATATAGATAAGGGCTCCATAGAAATTGTCAGTTTCATTCTTTTTAATTCATTCCCTAATTGCTTGACCATCTAACAACATTTCCCCATGTTCTCTGCAATTCTCATGTACAGGAAGTTGGTGAAAATAGTTGATTGTCCATTGTATCAACAATAGATTAGCTTTTGAAGTTTGAATCTGAGCCAGAAGCTCTTCCATGAAGTGACAATGTTTTAAAATTTACAAAAAATGATTCACCTAGTTCTGTATTTTGTAATTATGATCTTCTAGTAGTTCTGGTTGTTGATTTTTCTTGTTTTTTTAGAAGTTTGATTTGCATTTTATGCCGCAGGTCTTGTAAAACTTTAACTTCCTTTGGAATAGTGCTACCGTCCACGCCACCAGAGGTTTCAAAACGGGAAGAATAATTGAACTTAACCCATCAAATTTTAGTGGGCTGTTCCTTCCTTGCTTCCCATTAAAGCAGTGGGACTGAATGGATTGGTGGTGGGACGCCCACCTACAGTCTCACCTGCAGCCTGAGTGTAGATGAATTCAACCGAAGCCGCTTCCTTCCCAAAGGAAAAATACCAGCGCCAACACAAAGCATGGGGAGTTGCAACTGAAGGAAGCATGCACTTTAAAAGATGTACTTTGATTCAGAATATGTTTGATTGTTACTCCCTCCGCTCACAAATATATAAAATGTTTTGGACATTTCAATATAGACTATATACAGACTAAAATGAGTGAACAAATACACTAAAACGTGTCTATATACATCCGATTTAGGAAAAAATTAGAACATCTAATATTTACGAACAGAGGGAGTATTAGCTAGAGGAGGAGACTAGAAACAGCAGGCCTTCTGGTCACTTGCATGCGTGATGGCATGATGCAGGATCTTCCAGCTAACTGGTTTTCATCAAGGTGCCAACCAACATCTGCATCCCTATCATAGGACAATCATTTAAAAACCTCAAGACTGACAATAACAATGTGCAAGGGTCGTAAAACCTCAAGATATTCATCTGGTGTAATCACCTTCAAGGCGTCGTGTCTCGGTGACACTGACAATACTCAGACTGACAGTCAGAAAACTGAGAGCTCTACTACGGAATAAGTTCAAGTAATCAACAGTTAAAGAGAGTGAAGGATTTGAGGTGATCAGCACCTTTGTGAATGGATGCTAGTGCAACCACAATAACTTATTACTGCTTTGAGTACCTAGCTCTTTATGTACTTCCCTGTGCTTGAAAAAAGGTATACAAATTTGTCTGAACTCAAATTGTGCAAAATTTGACCAAGTTTGTACGGAAAAACTATCAGCATTTAGGGCCTTCTTTTCAAGTATGGGGAGAGTACGTTTTTTCCTTCATGGCAGTATTAAAGACAGGTATGGAATGGAAATCTTAATCAAAGGATAGCAATACCTACACAGTTCAGGTACTTAAGAGAATAAAAGATCATTATATAATAGGAAAAACCTGTTATAATTCTCGTTATAATATGTGTTACCATACTGGATCAAACTGCAAATTCAAAAGCATGCCCAGATATTAAGTAACATATAATCTAGTACCCATGAACCTCTTAATACTAATCATTAGTTAAAACAAGCACAATATATTCCCTACTACATGCCATTTTATTGCAAGGGTGCCAGGTAAATTTGATTGCCCCAGAGGAAAGAAAATCTATATTTCACAAGCCCATGATATTCCATTGGCGACAACACATATAAAATGCTATGCAGGCTTTAACTAAGATAATCACACACAAAATCACCATGACACGGATACTATTACTGAGGCATGGAATGAAATCTGAGGTTTTATTGATAACAAAAACCTGCACAACTCAAGGTACTAAGAGATAGTGTTCCAATATGCACACAAAAACTGGCATAATTATCGCTACAATATGTGTTACCATGCTTAATGAAACTGCAAATGAAAATCATATCCAGATATTAGGTTAAATAGACCCATGATACTTTCAATACTACTTATTGGTTAAAACAAGCACACTATAATCCGTCCCCATATTCCCCAACATTGCATTTTTTTGGGGTGGAGGGTGAAATCGCTGGCTCCAGTGGGAGAATCTGCATCTTGGCCACAACATTTGTATCACATAGCTGCCATCTTACAGGCTTTAGTTAAGACATTCTTTAACCTTTGCATTAATCAGAAAAGGAATTATCATGGTGCAGCGGTAAAACATTTCATATACAATGCTGAATTGCTTTCAGTAAGGATAACAACAGGAACAAACTAATAACCAAACACCAAATACATATGATCATTGCATTCCAAACTTCAACCTTCCAGCACATTATATGTCATTCTAAAATATGCAAAAGTATTCCAAACATGTATGATCACTGCATTTCAAACAGCACAACACAATGCTAAAAATTTCCCGTATGTTAACTACATAGTACCTTCCAGTTGAGCAAGTTACTGCAACCACATAACTTTCAGTTATTATTAAATGATAAATGCCATGGAAACACGAACAATCAAATTCCAGTGTGTGGAGCAACTATAGCAACACAAATACACAATCTCTCTGCTAGAGCACATCCTAGCAGCAGGTGAAATAATTCAATGCTGAATCCAGTACCTCCTACATGCGTGTGCAGGACTTGTCGAAGTCGTCTGGTGCCACCCTCGTGATCCAATCCGCAAGGGTTCGCTTGACCTCACCATGGTTGACGAAGGCAAGCTCGTACATGCTACACAAATTGACCACCACTGTCTCGTTGAGGGCCGCCGTGGGCATCCTCTCCAGCGCGCCCTCAAGCACCTTGATGGCATCGCCGAGGTCCCGCGAGTACATGAGGCATAGCGCCTTGTTGTTCACGGCGATGGCGTCAGAAGGGTCAGCCTCAATGCAGCGCTCGTACTCCCGCACAGCTGCGGCATAGTCCTTAGCCACGATGCACTCGAGCGCGCGGTTGCGAGACAGTAGGTTGTCGTGAGAGGAGTCGCCGGCCGCGACGGATTCAACGTGTTGGAAGACCGCGGAGGCGGCAGCGAGGTTGCCGATCTGGAGGTGGGCATAGGCGAGGCGGGAGAGCATGACCGGGTTGTCCGGCTCGCGGGCGACGAGTTCAGCGACGAGGGCAAGGGCGACGTCAAACTCGCGATGGGCGAGGTGATCGGAGGCGAGGATGGACGCGACAAGGGCGTCACGACGGCGCCACTCGGGATGCTGTGCGTCGGGGCGGGCCCGGACCGATGAGAGGAGCGTGTAGAGGCGGTCGAGAGCGAGGGGGCGGTCGGGGAAGAAGAGCGGGAGGAGAGCGTGCAGGAGGCGGAGAAGAAAGGGCGGCGGCGGGCAGCCGGGATCTGGGTGAAGTGAGGCTAGTAGGGCGGCGCCGTCGGGGAAGCGACGGAGCTTGGCGAGGGAGAGCGCCGAGAGCGCAGATAAGAGGAGGCGGTGGTGCGGGTGATGGGCGTGGGAGGGGTGGGAAAGGTGCGCGAGCAGCGCTTGCCACTGTCCACGCGTGGCTAGATCATAGGGGACGGAGAGGTCGGGCAAAGCGACGTCGGCGGCGGAGGTCGCCGGAGGCGAGCCCAGGGCGGAAGGGGCAGACATGGTGGGATCGAGATCTCGGGAGGGAAGCGCAGGAGGAAGACGCCAACGATTTCCTCTATTTTTCTTCTTCCTAAAAGAACGAAGGATTTCTTTTCCTTTGGAGCGTCTTAGCAGTCTCACTGCGTTTTTTTCAAGCACCTATACAAGGAGAGTTAAGAAAAAAAAACTGCTGCAACAGTTTCCCTAAATCCAATAAAAAAAGATCCCTGATAAGTATCACACGTGTGGCACGAAGCAATTCCGTCCTGACGTTTTTATGACAACTTTAGTTATACAAGGATGACAACTTTAATTGTGAAGCATGCAACTTTTTATTTGGATGGCAAATTTCACTTTTGGGGGATTTTTATGACAATTTTGGTTATAAAAAGTCAGGACGATGTTATTTCGTGCCACACCTGTGTCACTTATCATTTGGGTAAAAAATTAGCTTCAGAAAACATCTCATCTCTCCTCAAATAGAGGGAGAGTTGCAACTCTCCCTATCCATTACATGTTGGCGAGAGCAAACTTTCTGATGGTTCATGGGCCGGCTATTGAGTCGACGTCCACTGAACGGCTGGAACGCTGCCAGAGATTGTTAGGTCGTCGTGCCACATTCCTGGTCGCCACTGCAGTTGGGAACGCGGCTCCGGCTCCCCTGGCGTCGGGCGCGCAACAAGGGTTGTTGCCCGAGCAGGTCACGGCGCCGTCTTCGCCCGCCGCCGCCTCTATCATCCATGACCACAGTCACTCCACCCCCCTCCACATCGCGCCACCTTCCTCGGCAAGCCACCACCACGGTGAGGGCGTTGCATCACCACCCATGCTCTCGAGCGTGTCGCGCGAGTAGCCTCCCGAGACTGTCGCCGCCAGTCACCGTCGTCGGGGTTAGCTGCCTTCGCCACTCACTGTCGCATCCATCCGCACCTTGTTGGCTCCTTGTTCAGCATCGTCGGGGGAGAGATGCGGGACAAAGAGAGAGAGAAAGAGAGAGAGGAGAGGGAGAGAGGAGAGAGATGAAAAGGAAAAATAAATAAAAATAAAAATGACCCACTGATAGGCCTGGACCAGTTGTCATGTTAGGTATAGAGAAGTTGTATTGGGATCTGCCATAGCACACCACCGTGAAACCCAATAAATTTATTTGGAGAGTCCCTATAGATATATGGGGGATTTATTGGGTAGCTGAGATGCTCTTAGTACCTACTCCCTCTGTAAACTAATATAAGAGCGTTTCGATCACTTATATTAGTTTACGGAGGGAGTACAAAAATAATTTCTTTGCTAAAGTGCATTTAAGTATTTGTGGGCTTCTAAAACATTTTAAAACTGCACATTCAGCTCTAAATTTTTTTGGATTGTTTATCACCAGGGTTGACCCACTCACATTTTTATTACGGTCGGCGGCATGTCCACAAGGCGTGTAGCAGGAAGGTTTCCGTCATTTGCGTATTGAACTATAAATTTGAAATCAAATAGTACAAACATTTTACTTGCACGTGATTATTGAAAATTTCGTATAGGAAGTGAAAATGTTATTGGAAAAAGTGTTGAAGATGTTTTTACTTGCACGGGGATTATACCATCAAGTGGGGGAGTCTATTCTTAAGAGAACAAATAGTTATGTGAATGATATTGTTATGCTTATAGTCAAACTTTAAAGAAACTTTATGTATATTCATCCTGCTTTATAAAGATTGTTTCTTGATCTTCCTAATATTCATGATCCTAGTGCCAAAAAGTTAGACACCATTATCTTTTTGAATGAATTTGATTCTATAATACAAGAAGCTAGGGAATCTTTGCTTTTTATAAAATAAATTATGAATGTCCTCACATAGAAGAAATTCTCTATGATCAAGATGTTATGCGTATAATAGAGTCTAAAGATTGTCATACGTTTGGAGAAAATGCTAGGAAAAGAGCCCCTCCTTCAATTTTGGTCCAATGTTTAATGGCACTAATGATCAATTTGAAAGGACTGTTAGAGAAATTGAGGATGGATTCACTGAAAAATAGTTTAAATATATTGCTAGAATTCCTATTGATGATGAATTTACTATTATGTATGAAGGTTTTCATGGGGATGACCCAATCCCACAAGAGTTTGAGTTATTTTTTCCCCAGCTATCTGCAATTAACACTATTGTCACAAAATTTGGTCAAACTTTGAAACTGCAAGCAACTAAATAGATAAGTTAAGTGATAATTCATTTAGCTGCCCTAGCCGACCAACTGCAGCCCGCAAGTTAAGTGACCTATTTGAAGAATTTTTTTCTCAACTATTTCCAAATGATTATATTCACACTAAATTGTGTGTAACACTAATTTGTTCGGGTTTGGACTATGGTTCGAGGTATCTAAGTATGAATATGTAACGATCCGGGTAACTACCCCTTAATCATAGTAATACTTGTAAACTGCGTTGAGATTTTCCCCAAAGAGGAGGGGATGATGCAGCAAAGCGTAGGTAAGTATTTGTCTCAATGAGAACCAAGGTTATCGAACCAATAAGAGAACCACGTAAATTCTCGTCTTCAACGCCTACGCACAAAAGAGCAAACACTTGCACCCGACGCGGGCAAGAGCAATCCCCGTGAACTCGTTAACTGCAAGCGATAAGTAGTGATAGATAGATAATTTGATAAATATAA
>CBMN010757693.1:0-12751 GCA_000582825.1 Hordeum pubiflorum
GAGTGCGGCGGCAGCTGATCGGCGCGGATTGAGGGCGGCGGCTGATCGACGAGTGCTAGGGTTCAAGGAGCCGAGGACCGCTCACGGAAATTCAAATGAGCGATGACGCTAAGTGCTATGTTAATGTAATTAATTTAATTCAAAATTTTAGGACAATTATACCCCTGGATTAAATTGGGTCGTCCTAAACTTCATAATTTTTAGGTCGAAAATGCCCCTCGGCCTTAATAAGGCCCAACTAATGGCATCCGTTGGATCGTTAATATAATACACGGTCTCTCTTGTATTATGATGCACCGTAAAAATTTCTCAAGGAATAAACTCCTCGACTAAAAAAAGAAAAGGAAAAGGAAAAGACACCTAAAAGACACGTAAAGACTCACACACTTTTAGAGGGTGGAGGCGTAATTCAACTTTTGAGTATGTTTGATCTTTATATATTTCTTGCTTATCTGTGCGGCTGTGTAATTAGAATTTGTTTCGATTGTTTAATAAAATGTCTCGAGGGCGGTTCTAAAAGTGATCTAGACTCGAAAAACTCTAGTGTTTTCCTTTTTGGACTTGGAGTTAGCATTCACGCAAGCACAACTCATAAACCATCACAATTCATATACACGCTTGCTATATGCAAGTCGTCTGAATTTAGAATTTGAGTTGGTCGATTTTCATGTGAATGAAGGAACAACCGAAGGGAAGGAAAGAGCTCGCCGGAGAAGACCTATGGGTCTATCTTAGGGTGTCAGGCGACCTTAGTATATATCTTAGGATGGAAGGCGACCCCATTATCTACTTAGGGGTGTGGGGGTGGTGCAGGTGCACGAAAAAAAACTGATCATCGTCGAGGTTAGAAGGATGGTTGGGGTTGACGGCAACACGACGGTGGATGGCGGTTGAGGGGAGAGCGGGGCGACGAGGCTGACGTGGGAGGTGGCGGAGGCCGGCGGTTAGGCCAGTGGTACGTGAAGCAGTTTCGAGGAAGAAGATGCACATGGGTTCGGCGGGAGGTTGAAGAAAGCGGTCTGGCCCTTCATTTTGCATCGGATGGCTTAGACGAATCGACTGACCCTAAAAACGTTTTCGGTCGTACTGGTCAGTGGTCACTAGCCAGTCGGATTTATATACTGTATGTCTCTGCCTATCCATTTCTAGCTCACTGCCACATACTCGCACACTCCTCCCGGCCGGCATGGCTGCTCACTCGTCACCTCTCCTCATCTCCATCGTGGTGGTCCTCGTCGCCACCGCCACCACAACCCAATGCCGCCCTCAGAAGCACCACGGCCATGCTGCCAAGCCCACCCTTGCCCCGCTGCCCCCCGTCCACGCCATCTGCGGCACCACCCCGCACCCGGCGTCCTGCCTCGCGTCGGCCGCCGTGCACCTCGACGCCGCCACGGCCCATCTCCTGGCGTCGTCCATCACCGTCCCCCTCCTCCCCGCGAACATCCTCTCGGTCGCGCTCGCCTCCCTCCGCGGCGCGCTCTCGGCCGTCTCCTCGCTCTCCCCCGTCCTCTCCTCCACGCTCTCGGCCCCTTCGTCCTCGACAACGCCGCTCCGGCGAGGCGCCGCGCAGGACTGCCTCGAGCTCCACGATGCCACGCTGAGCTCACTCTCGCGCTCCGCCTCGCTGCTCGCGTCCCCCGGCGAAGGTCTCCCCTCGGTGCGCGCGCACCTCTCGGCCGCGCTCACCAACAAGGCCACCTGCCTCGACGGCCTCGCTGGCGCCTCCGGCCCGCGGATGGACGCCCTCCTCGCCTCCCTCGACGACGCTTACGAGCACGTCTCCAACTCGCTCTCCCTCGTCGCCCGCAGCGGCGGCGGCGGGCCGACGGCCAGCTTCCAAGCCACGGTGGCCAAGATCATCCATCACAACCGGCGCCTGCTCGAAGACGACGAAGACAGTGATGGGGACGACGACGACGACAACAGCCGCAACGACAACGACGACAACGGCAACAACCGCAGTGACCACGACGACAACGGCAACAGCGATGGCAACAACGGCAGCGGCGAGACGGTGATCACGGTGGCGAAGGACGGGTCGGGGAACTTCCGGACGGTGGGGGAGGCGGTGGCCGCGGCGCCGAACAACAGCGAGGCGAGGACTGTGATCCAGGTGAAGGCCGGGACGTACGTGGAGAACGTGGAGGTGCCGCCGTACAAGACGAACATCGCCCTGGTCGGCGAGGGCCGCGACGTGACGGTCATCACCGGCAGCCGCAGCGCCGCCGACGGCTGGACCACCTTCCGCACCGCCACCGTCGGTAATCACCAGCTAATCTTACTACCCGTTAACCACAGTAATTAGCCGTACCTGCACAGTGTCAGAGCGGTCCGCACGCTACATTGCTCCGTGTTGCCAATTTGCCATGCATGCACGGCTGCTGACGTCTGTGCATTTTATCTCCACGTACACGTAAGACGCAACCAAGGCTCACTGACTGTGAGCAGTGATAGAATAGTCAAGTGTAGGACATCATGCACGGATAACGCATCACCTAGGAATCTGGTCTGAAGCAGATCTATCTAAATTTACGTTTTTGGGCGCATGCAGCTGCACGGGTCCAGATTCCAGAGGTGCATGAGTCGAGTCGGATACCACTGATCCATCACATGCATGTGTTTGTGTTAGCTGCTGGAGCTAAAATCCGAAACATCACCATGGACCTGCATGCCTGTCACCTGTCAGAATGTTGGCCGGTCTAAACCCACTGCCCAGCTAGCTTCGCTCGACAACAACTCATCGACAAAGCACCAGCGGGACCAACGATCAAACGGCTGGGATTGACTGATCAGACGTGCATGGAATTGCAGGGGTGTCCGGCGAGGGGTTCCTGGCGCGGGACATCGCGTTCCGCAACACGGCGGGCGCGGCGAGGGGGCAGGCGGTGGCGCTGCGGGTGAACGCGGACATGGCGGCGGCGTACCGCTGCGCCGTCGACGGCCACCAGGACGCGCTCTACGCGCACTCCTTCCGGCAGTTCTACCGCGAGTGCTCGCTCTCCGGCACGGTGGACCTCGCCTTCGGCAACGCGGCCGCGGTGCTCCAGGCGTGCGCGCTCGTCGCCGGCGCGCCGGTGCCGGGCCAGTCGAACGTGCTCACGGCGCAGTCCAGGGGCGACCCCAACCAGGACACGGGCTTCGCCGTGCACAACTGCACCGTGGAGGCCTCGCCGGAGCTGCTGGTCAGCGGCGTCAGCACGCGCACCTTCCTCGGCCGGCCGTGGGGCGCGTACGCGCGGGCCGTGGTGATCGAATCCCACCTGGGCCCGCTCGTGGACCGCGACGGGTGGACGGGCTGGCCCGGCGCGGAGCCGGGCCGCGCCGACACGGTGTACTTTGGGGAGTACGGGAACGACGGGCCGGGCGCCGGCACGGACGCGCGCGTGGGCTGGGCCGGGTTCCACGAGATGGGCTACGACGAGGCCGCCCAGTTCGCCGTCGACAAGTTCATCTACGGCGACGACTGGCTCGCCGCCACCTCCTTCCCCTACGACCAAGGCATCTGAGCTACTTACGTGGGATCCCAAGAATTCAGAGGTTAATCCTGAGCTGTTACCGCGGTTAATTTCGGTGAGATGTTCAGTAAGTTCTGTTAAATCCTACTGTGTCATGATCCTTTTGGATCTGTCAACTGTACAACCAATCAGCAGTTTTTACCATTTCGAATGCAGATGATCCTTTTAGTAATGTAAATGCAAAACTTTTATTTGAATTTCTGATTCATTAGTGCCAGATATTGCCGTTTTCTAAGTGGTTGGTGCGCTCCAAGTGGGTACGAAGTCCACTAGAGTTTTGTAACGCTGAAGCCTATAATTGGTGGTGACACGGCATGCAGCAACAGCAAGAGGCTAAGGAGATCCTACTGTCCACAATGATGGCGACATGCACACAACATCCAGCTTCAGACACCACGAGAGAGAGTTCTACCGACTTGGTTCTCTGTTATCTGTGTTGATGATTGATTCATTACTCTGAAATAAACACATTTTTTTTCCTTTTTCTATCTACTCCCTCCGTCCCACAATATAAAAGCGTTTTTTGACACTAGGTAAGAGCGTTTTTTGACACTAAACTAGTGTGAAAAAACGCTCTTATACTGTGAGACGGAGGGAGTACTTGTTTCCATGGGCGACATAGTTTTGCTAACTAAAATGTTGTTGTGGTGATCTTTAAACGAAAATCACTTTCTAAAGGTCTACTCTTAACTCCCTGTGCAGTGAGAGTAGAGGATGATACCTCACAGTCACAGGCCACATATTGCAATGGGCTGGCAGCAGCGATGAGATATTCAGATCTCCCCATCTATCTTTTCGTCGACACAAGTAGTATCAGGATCTCACCCTTTCAGAAACCTCTCCAACTGTTTCCGTATAAAAAAGATCATCACTGTCTTATAGTAACTGATTCGTATGCTAGTACGTACAACGAAAGCAAAAAACACAAGTAATTCGGGTGATATTAACCAGGCTGTTCGCACAATAAAATGTCACTGCTAGTTAAGCAGGGCGTTTGGCACACATGGCTGTGCTTCCGGTTATTCCAATTATTGCTCTCACTTGATCGGTGCCCCCCACCCCTTGATCAATTCAGAGCTGCCACTTCTGATCATTCTTGCGCAGAAGGACGTCGTCGGCGCCGTCCTCGAAAACCCGAAGCGTCGCGAGGTGGATGAAATCAGTGACCTGGATTCCCACAGGCCTGCTCTCACAGCACAAAATGAGCAAAGTTGTTGATCATCAGACACAAGAATTTTCCACCAGGCAACAGACACCTCTTTCTCTGTTTCTCCTACCAAGAAGCAGCACACCGAGGAGAAAGAACTAAACATTCAGAAATGGATGATCGGTGCAACTCACCATGGGAAGCAGGCCTTCTCCGGCAGCCGCATTCCGAGCCTCGGGCCCTCGTCGTAGCCCTCGCAGACGAGCTCCCCCTTGTCGTCCCTGTAGCACACGATCCCTCTCACCTGGTCCTCGAACACCTACCGATGAGATCACCAATTCAGAGAGGGTTTACTCGAGCAGAAAAACAATTCAGAGAGGAATTGAGGGAACCGAGATATCTCGTTGGATCAACCATACACATGGATCATACAAGTGTGCACCGACCAGTGCAAGATAATTTATAGTGGTACCTTGTTGCCGGTTGCTGCAGCCAAGGAGAGGTGTGGGGATGATGAGTTGCAGCCATGGGATGCAGAACTTCTGAAGCTCCGGGCTGCCGCCGGCTTCCTTGCGCCGAATCTCAGGCCGGTGGTGACCATGGAGGAAGAAGCTGGGTGAGGATGGCAGTAGCCTCTGAACGCCATTTGAGGTCTGTGGAATGGGTTCAGGAGGGCAGAGGGCCTTGTTGCCTACATATATGCTAAAGTTCTGAATGATTTTCTTGGGAACAGGAAGGAAGGGTGTGGCTGGTTACAGAGCCATGGCACTTTAATAAGGCGTTTGTACTTTCTTGTAGGCTGTAGGGGCCTGGGGTGGCAATCATCGGAAGGAAGGAAGCAGCAGCAACAGCAAAGCTTGCAATATCTATCTAATTTTCTATTGCAAGCTACACTTGGTGCGTCGTGGCCTTCCATTGTAGGCGTCTGGTGATTTGTTTTCTTGGACTATCATCTGCATTTCAGTTGCATTTTGGTAATCCATGTTGCTGTAGATACATTATACATGCTCAAAACTCTGTAAACCTTAAGACCGAAATGCAAAATCTTTTACAGTACTTGTTTAAAATAAAGTGTAACTGTCTACAACTTGCATCACACAAGAACACAAAAATCTAAGAAATAGATAGCCATTGCAATCAGCCATCTTTGGTACAATTAGCAGTGTCGATCTACATGTAATATGATAATACTACGCGGCTGATAGTTTTGCCTCGTTGGGGTCGGTGGGCCAGCGCCATTACCTCACCAACATTATCATCATAGATGTTAATGACATTCCCCAGTCGGATTCGACATAAATAATCCCCAATATGATGTGACACCAACATCTAGCCTTATCCGATGATGTGCGCAAAGAATGGGTAGTTGTGCTAAACAATTACTTTGTCATGTGACCATCTCATTATCAACCGGGCAGCGATCTTAAGAAAGATTGGAGGGGTGGTCATCTTGTCCTCTAGCACCGGTGCAATCTACTCTTTCCATTCCATAATATAAAAGCGTTTTTGACTCTAGGGACGAAGGGAGTAAGGCACAAAATGGATGGTTATGAAAGGGCAAACATTGGGGGGCATTTGCCATGAAAAACAAGAAAAAAAAATGTATTCCCAATTTGTCAGGTTCAAATGATATCACTAGATTTGTCATGAATGAAAAATAGTTCCATGCTTTCTTTTAGTGCTCTGCTTAAGTGAATATCCAATCATTATAAGAACACCGGCTATTTCAGGAGAGAACCAGTATTTTGCTCATTAGCGGTGTGTACCTGAACACTCTCGCGACCCTGTTTCAGCAATCAGATCGTTCTATTCGGTTTCGAGAGCAAGCGCTTCAATCATTCATGCTCATGTAGGCCAAACAAGTGTGATGCGGTTTAGGAACACGAGATCCTCTGCAGTACTACACGGTGCAGTAGTATAGATGACATGTGGGATCGGGTCCACAAGACTGCGACCGTACTTCACGATGCGCTACGGCATAGGACAACCATTGTTTCTAGTTCTTGGATTTTCCAATGATTTTAGGCGTTTAATTCAATACAAAGGCACGTATTCGTTTACTTCCAGGTGTGTCTTTTTGTACTCGGGCTGCCATCAGCTAGATGCTACTCCCTTCGTCCGGAAATACTTGTCGTAGGAATGGATGTATCTAGATGCATTTTAGTTTTAGATGCATCTATTTTTATCCATTTTTACGACAAGTAATTCCGGACGGAGGGAGTATTACATAGTAGCCAAGGCACCTGGAGCAGCAGTTCGAGTGGAGGCAAAGAGGGGTACGTGTATCGGAAAACGTTGGGTGAGGAGTCACATATCACAATCGCACTTGCTTGGAAAACTTTGGAGTGTTAGCCCGTGACTTCAGTGTCGCAACGCACGGATGATTTGGTTCGGTTCCTGCTGGTCGAGGCCGACGCACCTGAGCCGAGTTCAGTGGCCTGAGTTGCTGAAGGAAAAGAAACAAAAATGAAATGATTAAGATCGAATCGGTCTGTGCATCTGGACTGTTGATATTTATCGTGTTGCAGCAGCCCACAGAGGCGCTGAAGATTGGGCGGGTCACCGTAGAGGGAAGGAGAGCGGCAACTGGCAAGTGCTTCTGGACTGCAACTTTCTGATTTTCCGGTGGCTGGCGACGAGTCTGGGTTCAGAGGCTATATTCCAAAATCTAAATGCACTTCTCGGGAAGGGGGAATGAGGGCATGGCCAGTGCAGAGTCGTGAAATTTCCAGGTCTTGGTGTGTAGCTGTATGTAGGGGAGGGGATGCTAGTGAGCTAGTCAGCAGAAGGATGGAACAAGGGTCTCAATCTAGTAGCCAAGAATGCTGAACATATGGAAAATTATTCGTTAGTGTAGATGAATTGTTGATTGATGTTTGCAGGTGGCAGATGTTTGTAATACTAAGTCAATGCCCGTCAATTGCAACGGTATATAAAATATTTTTGTATGTTAGCTCGGATTTACCTGCCCACATTAAAGCGATCGTGTAAATAAATGCCCTCATGAAGCCTCTCTAGCCGAAGACGAGGGCACGCGTGACCGGTTCAATCCTGATCTAAATATTTAGTGACGCCATGCATAAGCTGAGATCTCCGAACGGAAGACCGGAATCCGTCAGTGTCCAGATCAAGGAGGCCTGGATGGAACAAATCAAAATTTTAGAAAATGAAGAACAACAGGGCCAACCACCGCAGGACTCCCCTGGGTCCCGACGGGCCGGATCTGGGCAATGCAGGCGAGAGCCGCCGCCGTGACCATCCCTCCACGACCGGGACGAAGAAGCGAAGACCAGCCGCCTCCAAGCTCTGTCCAATGCCGCCGTGCCCTAGCCCAACGTCGCGCCTCCGCCCGGGATCGCCGGCCCGCGCCGAACCCCCACATGCGGAGAGGAGAGAGGGCCCCGCCGCCGCCAGCACCAACCAGGTTTTGCCCAGCGGCGCGGACCGACGGCGGCGAGGGTAGAGGATGGATGAGGAGACGCTGCTCCGACGGCTGCTGGGTAACCTCCCGTGACACGCTCGCGGGGCGCGTCGCGGGAGCGATCAGTTTTTCTCGCGTCACGGGACGCTGCGAACCTCATCGGAAAAATTCCTATGATGTGAACTAAATGACATCTCTTTTCCTAATCATACTCATAATATTTGAGATGCATGTCATCTCATTTCCTACAGGTTTCCTATTTCTATGATAATCCTATCCTGTTAACCAAAGAAGGCCTAACTGAAAATTGCTCAGAAGATTAAATTAAGGTGATTGATTGCCATACGGGCAAGGTGCGGACAAAGGGTGGGGTGGGATAAAAAAATCTGTTGAACGGGAAAAATTGGTGGAGGGACGTGGCAGGAGGGAGAGAACCGGTTGACGAAGGAGTGTTCTACCGGCAGAAAAGGGAATACTACTCTTTTTTTAAGTAGTAGATATTTGACCTAAATGAATCGTGGTGTTTTGCATGTTGTCATAAACATATTCATCATGCTAGCTGCATGGAGGAAACTCTTCATGGATCCACCATCCAACCTATCTCGAGATTCGGACTGCGGCCTTGTGATGTACTTGTATTGTCGTGTATTCTTTTCATTCTTTAAATTTGTACAATTTTTCAGTTATATTCCAATATTTTGTCACAAAAAGTTCGACAACTTATTTAAAAAATTAGTTCAAAACGAATATTTTTTTAGATATATAAGAAATTTCATTGACATCAAATCATTCCAGATACATTTCACTGAATTTCACAGAAAATAATAATCAAGAAAGTTTCACGGTCGCGTCACTTCAGAGATATTCAGTCATACTAAGACAATCTCAGTCGTACTCCATAGACAATTCACACGAGCTGAAGATCCTGAACGACTTCAGAGACATTTTAGATCAGTTGCAGAGATATTCCATTCAAATTCATTTTTCTTCACAGACAAAAGAACAATTCCACACAAGAATACCCAGACTGCTGTGAGATTCAGAAAAATTCAGTGCACAAGCTCGAGTGCAATGTTAGAAAATATCGATAATCCCTATCACTCTACCACAATGATCTCTTCAATTGAACCATGCATCATTGAAATATCACATAATAGATATTTCAGAGACGTTCACTCAAATGTTTTTGGAAAACCTTTAAATGTTCCACAAATACCAAAATAATGATTTCAAGATACGATACATATTCAAATTTTAATTTCAAAGGCATAATTCAAAAAAGTTCAAAAAGCGTTTTGTAAAATGATTGACTCCACACGGTCGAACCGATCATTTCAAGAAACACCAACAAAATATAAATTGAACGATTGGAGAAAATGTAGAAAACAAAGAATAGAAAAGAACAACTTGAATCCAACCGAAAAAGATCAAATTACAACCGAGATCAGTGGGACATGCGGTAGTTGATTCACGGTAGGCCAGTGGCCGTACTTACATGGCTATATCTCGCTTATTGCCAACTATATATGTATATTCCGCATGGGCCAGCCGAATGCCGTTTTTCTTTTCATTCTGTTTCGCAGTGTATGTGGTTCGGTCACTCTAGAATTGGACCGAGCTTGGTTATCTGTTTCTATTTTTATCCTGATTTTATGTTTAATTTTTCTATTCCTTTTTTCATTTTATTATTTCTTAGCAGGACTGTTTTGTACTTTTTTTCTTTGGCTTACAGGGTTTGTTGGGTTTTTGTGTTCTTTATTTTCTATTTTTATAACTTTTCTCCTTTTTTGCCTTTCCCTTTTTTCCTTGTATCCTATTTCCTTTTTTCCTTTATCTAATTTCCTATTTCTTTATTTCTTAGAAAAATAAATGTTTTACATGACGTTTTTTTACTACACGATGAATGTTTTAATAACACGACGATTTTCCCGAAATATATGGTAAATATTTTCAATGCAATACTTTCTGAAACACATTATGGCACTTTGTTATACATGATGAATATTTTATAATAAAATATGCACATTATTTTTGGATTACATGGTGAATATTTTTGTGAAATACATGATGAACATTTTTTAATACACAATAAATATTTATGGGTTACACTATGAAAATCTTCTATAATACATGATTAATTTTTGAAAACACAAGATGACTAGTTTTTAATAAATGACGAGCATTTTTAATAAATGATTATTATTTGTAAATGCATGATGAACACTTTTTAAATACAGGAGGAACATTTATGTAAATTACACCAAACATATTTATAAATTAATAGAATGTTTTTAAGTATTTTTATTTACATTTTTTTGAAATATATGGGTATGCAAAGGTTGACGTTTTCTTCAGTCTGTAATAAAAAACATGGCGCCAACTGGGACAACCAGAACACATGTAGTTCTTTCCCGTGGGTGCTTCAAAAGGTGCCGAACCATTGGCGAGTGATGCAAGCATGCCGCCATATGAAATTTATACTTACAAAAAGAAACTGAAGGATAATTTAAAGTTTACACTAAACATCATCATAGTCACCGCTCCACCTAGCTACCGCTCCACCTAGCCAACGTTCGCTCCACCGCCGGTGGCCACTCCGGCCCCGGCGTCCACACTACAACCTTCCTCACCGGTGTACGCCCTGATGGCTCTCACCGATCTCAACTTCGACATTGGACAAGACTTTGCATCGGAAGTTTGGAGGAAATGGGGTGTACCCATCAACTACGAGGAAGATAAAGGTCAGGAGGAATTCCTCCTTGTTGCAGAATTCACACGTTCTAAGATCAGACTCACAGAGGCATCTTAAAGCACAATCCTTCTCTCATGTTTTGGTGGTAGAGCATCTCTCTATAAAGTTAAACAACTCCAAAATTGGTCGTTTAAGTTCTCAGTTTCTTCCAAAGAAGTTGGTTTCTCTATCATCAAAGGAGGAAATATATCCCTCCCTCTTCTCAACATCAATTTCTTGTTGTGGGGTAATGGAGGACCTAATTCCTGCAGGGAATTGAATCAATACCTGCAAGAAAAGGAAGATGAATGGACCCATGTTTTTCACCGCCACCCTCGCAAATCCTACCTGCAAGCTCTTAGATCTCCGGGTACCTACTCAGCTCCTAAGAATTCTGATCATAGTAAGATGCATGACCCTAATCCAATTCGTAGCAATGCTACATCACGGGAGCATCATCAACGTGCTGCAGTTATACTGCCATGCAGAATTATGGGAGGGCGGGATTTCATCAATTTCAAACCAGTCAATCGGGCCTTTTTTGCGTTCGCTGTCTCCTCACTGATCACTCTAGGCCCAACTGTACTAACAGAATCAATTGCCGGGCCTGTAAACGTTGGGGTCACATTGCCCGTGACTGTATAGCCCAAGATAAGCCCACCCAACCTGATGCTCGCCCAACCCCTCCAGCTAGCCCAGCTCGTCAATCTGGCCCAAACCCAACGGCGACGATTGCGCTCCCCAGGCAGGAGGCCACTGTTCCCGCGATTGTGACTAATCAGCCGGTCAATCGGTAGAAAAACAGAGCAACCGAATTATTTCTCCTCTGCTTTCCATCCGGCAAACTGTGCCTAGTACTCAACCCCTCTCTGCCGCTCGCCGCCTCCAATCTGTTGCAATCCCTCCTAGGCAACCCACCCAACTCCCTCTCATCCCCGCGCAGAGCTCACTACAACCCGCCATGGCCACATTCCCATTTGACCAAGCGCCATTGCTCCCACCGAACCACCAGAGCATCGAAGTGGCAGGTCGGCCGGCTCGGATGCGGGTCATTTCAGGTGCAGCAGTTCCATCCCATGAGGAATGGGCGATTGCAATGATCGTCCCGATGCCAAATCTTCCAGTGAACTTCAACACCGCCAGAGAGGTACTGTCTGATTTCTTTGCGAAGAAACAGCTGCGGTTTTTTGAGATTAATAAATGCCCTTTCGGACAAGCTTATGTCAGATTAAATAGCGTATTTGATAGAGATGCATTAGTATCCAACAGCCCACATCCCTTCACTGATGTGCATGTGATCTTTGAATGACATGATAGAGGTTTGAATTGGTGGGGACTTGTTCTTCACAAAGATGCTTGGATTTTATTGTGTGGATACCCATTTGACAGAAGATCTATTCATGAAATTAGCAATGCAGTCAGTAAGCTTGGGAAATTTCTGCTATGGGATCGGGTGAGAAGTACTAAAGCTAATCAAATGGTAAAAGTTAGAGTGGAGGAACTCAGTGATATACCCAACAACATTGTCTTTGGGGATGGAAATGATTTCCAAGCTGGATCTCTCACTGTGCCAGTAGTTATTATTCAGCAACACATATTAGGTGCAGAGGCACCTGATGAAGACCCAGTGGAGCAGCATGGCAATCCTCACCCTGCCCCTCTTCAAGATTTCTTTCACCCCAACCACCACAACCATTTCTTAGGACCTCTCCAGCAGCATGAGCACAATGAACACCATGACCACAATGAGCCACAGCAAGCACCTCAGCTTAACCTCCAACTTGCACTCAATGCTGATGCTGACATCAATGAAGTAAATGATGCACCAGCTATGATCAGGAGTGTAACATCCCAAAAATCGGGTTATCGATTTTTGTGCTGTTATGCCTTCTCAGCTTTTCTCTCCCGGATTTTTCCTCGGTGATTTGGCAAGT
>CBMN010757710.1:0-12541 GCA_000582825.1 Hordeum pubiflorum
TCATCGTCACCGCGAGGCTCTTCCTCAGCAGCTCCGACTTCAGAAGACAAGCAAGGCACGGCGACCCCTCGAACACGCCGGATGAGACCGACTATCAGAACACAGCTGCAAATCATATACTGCTTGAAGCGGTCATCGTTGCCACACAAGAAGCCGCGTAAAGCATCCACATCGGGGAGTAGTTTACTGTATTAGTACATGATGGTGAATTGGTGATTGTGGTTTTCTGCTGGCTTGTTGCATAATGACGAGAATTGATTATCGGAACATACTTTTCATGCAACGTCGAGCACTTGAACTGATAACGAGGATGCGTTTTCTCTGGATTTACTTTTTTTTTAGATCTAGAGTAGAAAGAAACCTACTCAGAAAGGACAGTACACTCAGAGAGCACCATAGACCGGAGACTCGTAATACGTATCCAAACAGAACGCCCGAACCTCTCGGTCGCTCCTGCCCAGGGTGACGCGAGGGGCTCCTCTCTTTCCAGCCGCCGCGGGAGGACGCCGCCGGGCGAAGCCCGTGTGGCTGATGGCGGCGGCGGGGTCCATCTCTCGCGGCCTCTCCTTGCCCTGTGGGCGACATGACCTGGTGGCGGCCGACGGCGTCCCGGTTAGATGCGCATCTGGACGTACGGCGGGACTCGGCGAGCGGTGGTCGGCTGTGGAGGTCAAGGATCGTCTTGTGACGACGCTCTCTGGTCAGATCGGAGAGATTCTGTGCTTACGGCCATGACCAGGATGGGGTCGCTGGCCTCGGCCAGATCTGGCCGTGGCTGGTGGCTGGACGTGTCCGTGATGTCCGGTGGCTGGCTTCCGGCCAACGTCACCGGGTTGAATAATAACAGGATTTGCAAATGAAATAAGTATTCAAATTAGGAAAAAACTACATGTTTACGGATGCACCCGTCTAGCCTAGTCCCGCACACTCCCCTGGTGGTTGTCTTTTTGGACTATGAAGAAATGACATCAACATCTTGCCGTAGGCTGCCATGGACATATGAGGCATCTATGTCAGGTTTGAGCGATCCTGACACCATATGCAAGTTGCAACACATCCGCCTATTTATCAACCATTTTTCACCAATAAAACTCCCGAAAATGTAAGGATTGTCTGAAACTCGAACAACTTGGCATGATGTCTTGAAGTGTTCATAGAAGCTTGTGGAAAAAAGTTTTGGGGCCATTTACGGATGTCAAAAAACATGCTTTCGAGTGGATCCTTCTTGCCTACCCGAACAATCTTTATTGGACATGATCTTGTTTTGAACATTCTTGAAATGACCCTAACTTTTGCAAGTAGGTGGCCATGTCCATGATAGGTATCCATGCCAGGTTCAAACGATTATCGACACCCTGTGCAAGAGTCGACGCTTCTGGCCATTTATCGGGATTTTTTGACATGGTCTATTTTTGGACATGCATGAAATGACTCTAACTTTTCTAGTGGGTGGGCACGCCAATCGTAGGTGTTCTTGTCAGGTTTAAACAAATTCCGACATGACATGCAAATTGTGTCACGTCCGGCTATTTATCGGTCATTTTTCACCGAGAAAATGCAAGAATTGTCAAAAACTCATACAAATTGGCATGGTGCCTTGAATTGGTCATACAAGGCCAGGGAAAAATTGGGGTCATTTCAAGGATGTCGAGGAAAGAGTGTGCTATTAGCGGAGCCTTCTGGCCTACCCAAACACGCTCCGTTGAACATGATTTTTTTATATATTTATGAAATGACTTCTACTTCTCCCAGCAGGTGGCCATGCCCATGGTAGGCCTCCATGCCAGGTTTGAAGAAAAAAAAATTAAAATCAGTTAAACATGTACTTAAATATGTTATTTTTATTTCCCTTGTTTTCGCGTTTCCGTCCTGGACAATGGACTGTCCCAGTCGGGCCTGTGAAAAAAGCATTTAATTTGTGAACTTTTTTCAAATCAATGAATTTTTTAGTTTCATGAACTTTATTTTCATTTAAAAAAAATCAAATCGATATTTTTTTTTCAATTTCGTGAACTTTATTGTGAAACTCGTGAACTTCTTTTCAAATCGATGGATTTTTTTCAAATCGATGTTCATATTTGTAAAAACTGTTCCAGAATTTCAGAAAATGTTCGTGCTTTTCAAAAATTGTTCTAGATGTATTTGTTCTATTTTTAACAATATTTGAAATCTATTCGGTTCATGTCTTCAAATTTTTTTCGGCCATTTCAGAAAACTTTCTATTTTCAGAAAATTCAAAAAATGTTCGTCTTATGTTCCTGTTTAAAAAATTGGTCGCCAGTTTATTTATTTATTCAAATTTTGTTTTGAAGTTTCAAAAAATGTTAGCACTCCAAAAATTGTTTGTGTTAGCACTCCAAAAAATGTTAGCACTCCAAAAATTGTTTGTGAAAATTGTTTCAATAAGAAGGTAGAAAAATTAAATTCGCACAACAGGTAGGTTGTCCCAGTGGTTGTGACCTGCAGGTCTAAAGGTGGAGATGTTTTGTTCGAATCCCAACAGTCGTCCTTGCTTTTTTCGAGGTTAAAAAAGAAGAGGAAAAAACATAAATGGGCCAGGCCCAGGAATGGGCGTATACATCCGGCGGCGGGCGACCCATCGTACATAATACATACAACAGTGGATACGATTTGTTAAAAGTCAATATTGTTCTTTGTACGCTCTTTGAGAAAGGGTGTACCGAAGCGAGACCCTGCGCGGAAATTTTCCCTAGAGATGCAGATTGGTTCTACGGCGCGTGTGTCCAAACCAAATCGATCCAACAGATTGGTCCAACTTGTACATGTTCGTACCGACGACAAGAACTCGACCACTGGTAGCGGAGGTCTAAGGCATTGCCAACAAGGCTGACATGCGGTTGGTTGGCGGAGGCGCTCCATTGCGTGGCCGCAGGCGACGGTGGCATGTGGAGTGGACGATGGATACATGTCCGCCGCTACAATTTTTGAATAACTACATATTCTTAAGCATTAATTATGGGACAAATCTGCTTAGTACAAAATTACCAAGTTGTCCTTGGGCCGAACTCCGAGCTGAATCATATTTTAATCGTCGGATCAACTTTATACTACACCTTTATTCTGTAGTACGGTGTACTATTTCTCCTCATTATTCTATGATATGACATGTCCCCGAAACTTTTATTTGTGAGAAAATCCTGTCAACAACTCTATACCTACTCTTAAAGTATGGAGTGCTTCTGTCCGTACGGCATTAAAATTGCCACTAAAGTTGCAAATTATTACCCACCAATGCCACTATAAATAATAATAAAACGTTTCGCATAGAAAAAAAATTCGAACTGGGTCAGCCCATGCAAAAACCTCCAATACAGCTTTCTGTGCACTAGGAGCACACACAACGCACCTGTTTGGGCCGACCCATATATGAGAGACCTGTTATTTAAATTTCGTTTTTCTTTCCTGTTATTGTTCTTTTCCTATTTTAAATAATTTGGGAATTCAAAAAACTTTTGAAAATTAAAAAAACGATAATGCTGAAAATAAAATGTTTCATAATTCATAAATGTTTGTTAATTCAGAAAATGTTTGCAATTTACAAAAATGGTTCCATATTTAAGAAATGTTCACAAATTTTTAAACAAATGTTCGGGAAACGTTCATGATTTTTTAAAAGTTTCAAGTATTAAAAAATGTTAATGAAATAGAATAAAATTTTGCCAATTCAAAAAATGTTCATGAGTTGAAAATTTCCATAAAAATTCAGAAAATGTTTGTAAGTTAAAAAATAGTTTATTGATTCATAAAATCTTCGCTGATACAAAAAAAGATAGGCATTTCAAAAAAAATCATCAATTCCGTTCGAAAATGATTCAAGAAAATATTTTAGAAAATGTTCACAGTTTTTTGAGAAGATTTGTAAATAATCTAAAATGTTCATAAATTCAAAACAAATTCCTGATTTTAGAAATTGTTCGTAAATTTTAAAAATGTTCATGATTTCAATTATGTTCTCGATTTTGAAAAAATATTCATGATTTTCAAAAATTGTTCACAATTTCACAAAAATGAGAGTGATAGTGTATCTCGGTGACGCAGCAAAATGTGGTCATGGTCATTGTGGATTATGATTGTTTTTCCCCATTGCAACGCACGGGCTGTTTTGCTAGTAAATTATAACCATTGGAGAGGAATCTTAGGCTATTTGCTTATTTTGTCGTGCCCATTGGTCTTCCGTTAAGGAGGGAGCGGCACGAAGCTCTGCTACGTGTTGCCATCAGGAGCTATGTTTTGCTCCATGGTGAAGTCAGAGGCGGAGAATGTCATGGAAACCGAGGTTGGAGGACTAGTAATGGTGATTGAAGCCTACGGCGTTGAGAAACTTTCTTGGAGCTTCGGATTTCGTAGTGGCGGTATGTGAGTGGGGGCGACGACACAGGTGCAGTTCAAAGGCTTACTTCTCAGGGTGAAAATCCAAGGTCTGGCCTTAATTGGTTGCTCCTTGCAATGACCTTGTTGAAGGCATTGTTTTGAGAGTAGGAACTATCTTCAGGATGAAAATCCAAGATCTACGATCGGGTGATGATGGCGCTTGTGCACTGTATTCTTTTTTGAGGCATCGCTTTTGGAGAATTTGGACTTTCAGGTGTTTTGGTGGTAGTTGTACTGCTGCTGTAAGGACTGAAACTCTGTAGCTGGGCTTTTCTTTTTTTAGCTTCCTCTTTATTTATTTTGTTGTGTGCAACCGTAATGCCATTAGGGTATTGCGTTGTTGCAGAGACTGGATGTAATTGGTATTTGCGATATTAATATATTCCTTTTATCGATATTTTTTGCTTATTTACAAAAGAATATTTACTTTGAGAGTTACCTTCCTGTTTGTCCACTTAATGTATCTTGCCCAATTTTCTTAGGAAAGAGGAGAATGTATCTGACCAAATATAAGGCTGGTCATAGTGGGGATACTACTTTCATACGTGTTTATTATCATAGGTTAGTATTTTAGATGAACTCATTTATTATTTCATAATAAGACGTTGTATACAGTAGCACCTCATTTATTATGATACAATATTTGATATGATATTCATATCCTTTCCTCAGTAAATACTATATCATGTCATCAATATGCCTAGTTGACATTGCATGATAGTAATTGACAGCTAGCGGCGCTAAAGAAAAGGGACAACGTGCTTATCTACCTTCTAGTTCACGATCCTTATCCTAAGTGCATTCTGTTGCTACATTCCTTCCTTTCTTTATAATCCATTAATTTGCAGTACAAACTGCCACCAGGATATATGCAGGGGTTTGTGCAAGAAGTTCACACTCCACACCAATGGATGAGCCGGGTAAACGAAGCACCTAATGAACACGGACGCTTTACCTCGGGAGATACGTACGATATCTGCAGGATAGCTGCATGATTTCGGCGTGAATTAAGAGTACTTCCATTTTGAAAATACAGAGCTGTGGTACCACTAGTTGTACTCCCTACCCCTCTCTATATATGCCACATTATGCAGCTTCTCCTGAGTCCTCAACCGTACCCCTGCACCCCTCTTATCTCAAGAATATCACTGCCTTCAAGCAGAGGGTTGCAGATCGAGGGGGTACGTTCGTAAACTGGATAGCTAGATATGGGGAGTGTTAGTAACTATTTGCCTCTCATTGGTATGATCCTGGTGCAACTGGGCCTTGCTGGTCTGAATGTGTTGTCAAAGCTCACCATGGCGTCCGGCATGAGCCCTTTCGTGCTCATCACCTACCGAAATCTTATTGCGGCCGTCTTCCTCGCCCCCTTTGCTTTCTTCTTCGAACGGTATGGTTAAATTTTTGCTGTAACAATTTCTGGTTTGTTGATGGTCATGTTACACACTTTAGCACAAGGTGTTCTACAAATCTGCGTTTTATTTGGAAGGAGAGTCCACCTTTCATAAAGGAAGTTTCTTGTTTTCGGATGACTTCTTGATCTAAGATGTAATGTACCCAACTACCGGTTCTTGACATTTTTTTGGCCATGGGTTTACTATGTGATGTCTTTCTGGTTAAGCAATTTGTTTAAGAAAATCCTGTATTTAATATTGTTGAGTTGTTTGCATTAATTTAATGTACTACATGTATAGACAATACTACCTGATTTGGTCAAAAAAAACGTGTGTTATGTTCATAAAAAAAATCGTTGGAAACATTTATTGAATGCAAATCCAATGGTAGTACCACATCTTTGAGATAATACATATTTTCTACTTATTGCTACATTTAGTTTGGAAAAGGAGTATTTATGTGAATAACTGCTAGTATTATGCATTCAACTTTGAGTGAATTTATCCTTCCTACATGAGTGGCCCATCCATATCTATCATCAATGAATTAATTCCCTCAGTGTTCTGACGCAATATGATTTCATATAATTATGGATGCAGGAAAACTTGGGCTTCAATTAGCAAGAAGACACTATTACAGATTTTCGTATGCTCCGTTGTTGGGTATGATCTTTTTTCCCTTTTGCACCTGATTGAGAATCATCTGCGCTCTGAAGTTTGAACTGATATGCATGCTACCTTACCAAAATGGCTTTACTAGATTTACAATTGATTTTTGTATTTTATTTTAAATTTAGTTGTAAGCAAAACATTTTCCTCCAACCATTCTTTGTTTATTTTGAATAAATATATTTTAGTCCGATTTGAACGAATGAGACACACTTCTTTTAGGGAAGTTAAGCAAAGCCCAGTACTTTAGTCCAAAGACTAGGATATTTGTGAAACCTTGCCTTCTAAATCCAGCTACAGAAATCAAGTACCCCGATCCAAATTAATTGATGCACCTTTAGTATAACTTTGTACTAAAGTTGTACTAAGGGTGCGTCAATTAATTTGGACCGGAGGGAGTACCAAATTTCTAAATTCATGCATCCATGTTTATGAATTCTAGATTCGAAAGTTAGAATTCTTCCTATGTTAAACTTGTTATGAGATGCCATGGTATTATTTTCCAAATATTATTACGAATGTAAAAAGCTTTTCACCGCAAAAAAAAAAGATATACAAAGGACGCAGCCTACATATAGGACAAAATAGGATTTGCTAGTAGCCATAGGTATGGTCTTCCAATGTAAATTAAGGTTAAAATGTTGTATGTAAGCTAACTAACAATATTAGTCTGAATCTGATTATCATCCGTACTCATCACGTTGGTGGGTGTTGTGGCAGCGCAACGATGAACCAGGTGTTCTACTTCGTGGGCCTCAAGTACAGCCGCCCGACCGTGGCGTCCGCGCTGAACAACACGCTCCCGGCGGTGACCTTCGCGCTGGCGGCGGCGCTCAAGATGGAGCCCGTGGCGGCCCTCGCCGGGAAGGCCAAGGTGGGCGGCACGGCGCTCTGTGTTGCTGGCTCCATGCTGATGACCTTCTACAGGGGCGCCCTCAGGACCCTGGCCTCCCCGATCCACTGGCCGTACGTGGAGCGCACCATGACCGCCGAGGCCGCGGCCCACGCCGGCGGGCACACCGCCGCCCTCGGGGCGGCTCTGGTCATCGCCTCCAACGTTGCCTGGGCGGTCTGGTTCATCATTCAGGTACGTAGGTACAAAATACCCATAATGATGCGCTCCGCGTGTACCAATTGAAGTGATTGTTTTGCATGGCGTCGGCATGCAGAAGAAGATGTCCAACACCTTCTCGTCTCCGTACACGACGACGGTGTTGATGGCGGCAATGGCCAGCGTCCAGTGCGGCGTCATCGCGGTGGCCGCGGAGCGGAGGCTCTCGTCGTGGGCGCTCGGGTTCGACATCAGGCTCATCGGCTCGCTCTACGCGGTAAGATCGCATTCTCACCATGTCCACATCATTGGACACGATGTGAATCACTTTGCTCAGATTGCATGCTGTGGTGGAACTTGAACTGAACGTGCATACATGCAGGGGGTGGTGGCGTCAGGGATCGTGATCGCGGTGATGTCGTGGTGCATCCAGGTGCGCGGGCCGGTGTTCGTGTCCATGTTCAGCCCCATGATGCTCATCATCGTCGCCGTCGTCGGCTGGGGCATCCTCGGCGAGAAGATACGCGTCGGAAGGTACCGACGACTGTTCCATCGACCGATGCACTTATCATTGCACAATTTGGTGATCCCGTACGTATACTGATTGCTCATATATGTGTTTTGGTCTGCGTGGTTGCCTGCCTCCAGCATGATCGGCGCCGTGCTCATAGTCGTGGGCCTGTACACGGTGCTCTGGGGCAAGGGAAGGGACATCGTTGCCACGGAAACTGCGGAAGACAACGAGGAGATGGTGAAAATCGGGGGCGGCGAAGCCAGCAACGGGGCCGTCGATGGCGCGGCGGTCTCGCGGCCATGCCCCGCCGCTGATCGTCATGAAGCAACCGGCCGAACGTAGCATGGCACGAGACTTGCAGTGCAGTGTCATGGCCTGGGTTTATGCCATCTTGGAGTGTTGAACAAGCAGACCGACATGAGTAGTTTGTTGACTTTGTTCCAAGTTTGTCTCACTTATTTTATGAATCTATCATTCCGATCAAGCGTGCGCCTCCTTGTTTTAGCAACTGCCTATAAGAGTGTGTCGTGGCGCGAGGAAAGATGTTACTACAATTCAAAAAGAGTACAATCGAAGTCGCTCACATACACGTGCATGCACGCACACCCTGTCGCTATGAGCCGACTCATCGTCTTGGATTAACGAAGTCGTCACAGACACCTTCGTAGTCGTCGAAAGGTCTTCTATCACTGAACGCAGATCAACGAAAGGCCTGATGGATAGGGGATACAACTGTCCTCCTAACCATCCAACCACAGGTTGGTTCACAACAATCGATTGTTTTAAGGACCCCCAATACTGACCGTGCTTCAGAATTGGTAGCCCGTCCGAGCAAATGTTTTGTTAGCAATCGATGGGAAGCACATCCAACGAATTTAGTTCAGTGGAAAAAAGCCCCATCAAGAACTCCCACCCACTCGTCACAATGAAACTTGTCGTTACATATAAAACACGTCCTAGTAGAAAAAGTGGGCCAAAAAAGCACCAACTTGAACATAGTTAAAAACACACCTTAAAAGCGATCTTGTCTGATCAAATACCGACCCAACGCAGGGATTTGGATTTTCTATTCGGCGCCATCAGTATCCGGTAACGGGCATTTCACTAACTGGCACTGAAGGCGCTTTTACCTGGGCCGGCCCATCTACATATGTAATGGGAGAGACCTCATTCCGGCTTCTAGAAGCTTCCCAGCCGGTTTTTCTTTTCTCTCTTTTGATTTTGTTTTTTCCTGGACCGGTATTGTTTGGCTTTTCTCTCTTTTTATATATTTTTTCTGCATTCTTTTCCTTTTCCTTTTTCAAAATGCACAATTTTTTAAAAAAATTATGAACTATTTTTATAAAATAGATGAACTTAGTTTCAAAACCGATGAACTTTTTCCAAATTCATATTTTGTTTTCAAAATTGACAAACTTTTTTTCAAAATCACTGAGCCATTTTTTAAATCGACGAACCTTGATTGAAATTTATGAAAAAAAATCAAAATCAATAGAAAATTCAAATTTGATGAGCTTTTTTCATAATCAATGACTTTTTCAAATTTCTGAACTTTCTTTTCAAAATCGATGAACTTTTTCCATATTTGTGAAACCGCCTTTTTCAGAATAATGAACTTTTTACAAATTCGTGAACTTTTTTTCAAATGCACTAACGTTTTTTACTTCACATTTTTTTCAGTTTTTTGGTGCTATTTCATGATTCTATCATCCCGATCCACTTAGCGTGCGCCTCTTTGTTTTAGTAACTACTTACAAGAGTGTGTCATGGCTTGAAGAAAGGTACTACCGTCAAGACACAAGGTGCCTTTTTCAGAAGGATCTTTAAATATAGAAGTTCAAAGCAAGAAACCATGAACAATCTTGTATTTTTAAACACAATACAATCGAAGTCGCTCACATACACAGGCATACACTCATCCTTATGAATGCACGCATGTACACTCTACCGCTATGAGCACCTCTGAAAGACTGGGCCGACATATCGTCTTGATATTGCCGAAGTTGTCATAGACACCTTCGTAATGGACGGGAATGTCTCATATCACTGAACGCAAATCAGCGGAAGGCCTGGATTAAATCCATGAAAATACGAGCACCAATGTAAAGTTTGGACTTAAACTCTAGTGGACAGGAGATGCAACTGTCCTCATAACCATCCAACCACCTCTCCCTCCGCAATAATCTTGTGTTTTAGGACCCCCAATACTAACTGAGCTTCAGTTTGGTAGCGTGTCCAAGCAAATGTTTTGTTCGCACTCGATGGGAAGTATATCCACAAATTTAGTTCAATGAAAAAAAAGCCCGAGCGTGAACTCCCGCCCACTCGTCACAATGAAACTTCTCGTTACACAAAAAATACGTCCTAGTAGAAAAAGTGGACCAAAAAAGCACCAACTTGAACATAGTAAAAAAACATGCCTTAAAAGCGATCTTGTCCGATCAACTAATGACCCAACGCAGGGATTTCTTATTCGGCGCCTTCAGCGCCTGTTGAAATGCATCTCCCTAACTGCCACTGAAGGTGCTTAACCTGGCCCGGCCCATCTGCATATGTAACAAGAGAGGCCTCCTCCCGGCTTCTCGAATCTACCCAGTTTTCTTTTTTTTTCAATTTTGTTTTTTCCCAGACCGGTATTGTTTGGTTTTTTCTTCCTTTTTATATTTCTTATTTTTTTATTCTATATAATTTTTATTTTTATTTTTTATTTTCCATAATGCATCCTTTTTCAAATTTGAGGAACTTTCAAAAAAAGCGATGACTTTTCAAAAGTTCACGATTTTTTTTCAGAATTGATGAACATTTTTTCAAAATAGGTGAGCCATTTTTCAAATCGATTAACCTTGTTTGAAATTTATGAACTTTTTAAAAAATCGATAAAAAAATCAAATTTGGTGAATATTTTTTCATAATCGACGACCCTTTTCAGATTTGTGAACTTTCTTTCCAAAATTGATGAACTTTTATCATATTCGTGAACTTTTTCCATATTTGTGAAACCTCTTTTTCCACAATCGTGATTTTTGTTCAAATCAGTGAACTTTTTTCAAATGCATTAAATTTTTTGATTTCTCAGTTTTTTTTATTTTCTCCAATTTATGGATTTATTTTATGAATCTATCATCCTGATCCATTAAGTGTGCGCCTCTTTGTTTTAGCAACTACTTACAAGAGTGTGTCATGGCGCGAGGAAAGGTATTACCGTCAAGACACAACGATGCCCTCTCATAGAACGATCTTTAAACATAGAAGTTCAAAGCAAGAAATCATTAACAATCTTGTATTTTGAACACGGTACAATCGAAGTCGCTCACATACACGAACACACACTCATCCCTATGAACGCACGTCTGCATATCCTACCCCTATGAGAACCTCCGACAGATCGAGCCGACACATCGTCTTGAGATTGATGAAGTCGTCACATACACCTTTATAGTCGACGGGAATGATTCGTCGCACTAAACGCAAATCACCAAAAGGGTTGGATTAAATCCAGGAAAATGTGAGAACCAATGTAAAGTCTGAGACTTAAACTCTGGTGGACAGGGGATACGACTATCCTTCTAACCATCCAACCATATATTGGTTGCAACAATTTTGTATTTTAATGATCCCAATACTGACCGAGCTTCAGATTTGGGAGCCCGTCCGAACGAACATTTTGTTCGCACTCGATGGGAGGAAGATCCAACGAATTTCGTTCAGTGGAAAAAAAGCCCCTGCGTGAACTCCCGCCCACTCGTCACAGTGAAACTTCTCGTTATACACAAAAAGCACGTCCTAGTAGAAAAACTGGGCCGAAAAAAGCAGGGCAACGCTCTGCGTCAGCGCGCCGGCCCAAACGTTTCGGCCGGTCAACGCCCCAGCATAGATACATGCACATGTAACCGTCCCATCCAGAGAAAAAAAAGAAAGAAAAAAATCCCCTCCCGCTAGCTTGCTCGCCGGAGCGGCTCGTCGGCGCGCTCGCCAGCACGCTCGTCGGAGCCGCTCTCTGGAGCTGCTCGTCGGCGCGCTCGTCGGAACCGCTCTCTGGAGCTGCTCGTCGGCTTGCTCGCCGGCTTGCTCGCCGGAGCCGCTCGTCGGCGCGCTCGCCAGCGTGCTTGTCGGAGCCGCTCGCCGGAGCCACTCGTCGGCGTGCTCGTCAGCGCGCTCGTCGGTGCGTTCCTTGGTTTCAAATCTTGCTAGACTTTCGTGGTAGCAAATTTCGTTGTTGTTGGTCGTAGCAAAACGAAGACAACGGTTGCAACAAAATGAAACACCGGTTGTAGCAAAAATCGCGACGTCATGGACGATGTAGAAAAATGCGACACCGGTGGTAGCAAAATGCGGTGCCGGTTATAGCAAATTTAGATGCCGATTGAAGCATGTAGCAAATTACGCCTTCGGCCATGGACGTAACTTCGCCGCCCATGCCGTTGCAACTCCGCTCGCCATGGAGCAGTTGAGACAGAGAGAGGGGATGCAGCTCGCCATGTCGTCGGTTGTAGCAAAATGAAACACCGGTTGTAGCAAAAA
>CBMN010757716.1:0-22682 GCA_000582825.1 Hordeum pubiflorum
GGGGGGGGGGGGGGGGGGGGCACCGCGGCGCAACCGTTGTGAGGGTCGCACCAGTGATAGTCGTCTAGGGCAAAGTCAGAGTCACTGGATATATAGGAGGCGATGAGTGACGACGATGACGTGTATGGGCAGCCTCGACAGATGTTCTCTTCTCAGCGGTGTGTCGATAGCCAGCTTTGCGGAGGGTGCCCTATTGGCAGCTGTAATGTTCCATGACGGTCGTCCTTTGGGCTTCTTGTTATGATTTTAGGGTGTGTTTGCTTGGCATACTAAGTTTGCCACACTTTGCCACGCCACAAGTTAGGCAAGTTTGATCGAGTTAGCCCCCTGTTTGGTTTGCAGTCACATTTGTGGCAAGATTCCTTTCATGCAAACTAGACCCCGCATGTCATTAGCTCAGAAAAGTGTGGCAAATTATGGCGCCAATTTTGATCGCCTAACCTTAGGCATGTGTGGTAAAAAAGGGTGGCAAATATTGGAAAACTTATTATATGAACCAAACATGCCACTAGGCCATTTTTTCACAAACTAACCGGGCAACTCTCACTCTCTTCTTAACTAGATGATACCCTGCGCGTTGCTGCGGGACTTCATAAGCACATGATGTAAAACTATAAAGTTGAATTGTAGATGTGATCATATATTAGAAACAAATAGAACCGTATACACACTGATAGAGCGCAGTTATGCTAACGGACAACTCTACGACAGCTAGTTATAAAATTTATTACACCCATATACTGAGGATAAGAAAATTATCTATGAGATAATGTAACATGTATGTTTTTGAAAACACTAAGAAACCGATCTAAAATCTACGGTGTGATCTTTGTGTCGTGTCAAGTGCTTCTAGTTTAGTTGTTTCCTTGCCGACAGAGAACAAAAATGTAAGGAGGCATGCATGTTTGTAAAATAAAAAGGTTACATAAATGTAAGGAGGCATGCACGTTAGTAAAATAAAAATGCTACATACAAATTGCAGTTTCTGATGTAGTGATGCATATGTTTCTTGTCGTCAGTTGGTTTGCATCTCTGTATACTAAAATCCCGATAAAACATTGCAAACACAAATTAGCAGATGCAACTTTATTGTGATCAATAATGACATTTATTATCATTACAACAGCTATGTCATGAAGGTCTTGTTATGAGAGCCATTCTCGACGGATTTGATGTTATGTTTGATGGTTCTCAGACCTAGAAAAAAGTGAGGTTGAATTAGAGAAAAGGAAACTTGAGTTTTTTTTTTGAAACGTAGAAAACTTGCGTTTATTTGGCTGTTGACAATGAACACTATTATCTCATCTATATACGAGGTGGTTGGACTTCCTGTACAATAAAAGGACACCAATTCTCATCCAAAGCGTCAAAATTTTACCTAACTCGGACTCACCACGAGAGTCGGGTCAGACGTCCGGCTACTTGGCCGGACAGTCCGGCCATGCCCAGATTTGCATACAGCAGCATAGTTTTCGGGCTGTAGAATTAACATATGACCTTGGATAGAGATGACCCAAAAATAAATTTTATCCATTTCGACGACACGAACAACTTTTATGTTGAACGTTTTTCGATTCGAGGTCATCTTGAGGGCATTTTGGCTTGTTTTCTAACTTTTGCAGTAGAAAAAACACGAAATTTTGGCCGGACAGTGACCGGACATCCATCCCTTTGTCCGGCTTCGATTTTCAACCTTCTGATATCTTCAAGCGGTTACCTAGACAATTTACTGGATGTCCGGCCTTTCGTCTGGCAACTTGGCCGGACGTCCGGTCATCTTGGGACTGCTCCTGTGCAGCGCCTTGTTTTGGCAGCTGAGGCTGCATACGACCTTGGATGGAGACGACCCAAGCATAAAGTTGTTTGTTTCGACGATATGAAGACTTTCCATGTTGAAAACTTCTTCATTTGAGGCCATCTTAATTGTGGTTTTGGCTATGCCAAAATCTGGTGTCAACACATGCCCCCTTATTTTTTTTTGGCAAAGTTAGCATGCCAAAAAAATAACTTGCATCGTGTTTGTTCTAAGGACGATGTCAACACTCCATCGGCCATTTTTATGTGCTTTAGGGCAATAAATTTATATCGGCCATGTTTTATGCTTAGGGCGATAATCATATATCAGCCATTGCATGTTTAGGCTCATGTAAATTCCATCCACCAAAGTATGTATATCCAAAATAACCAATTCAAATAACAAATCAAATATTTCAGCCTTTTGGATCAGCAACAAGATTGTAGCTAATCGAATATATAGTTATTTGGTAATACCCTTTCATGATATAAGAAATTATGTTGCATCCATGGATCAAAATAAACCCATGGAGGGTAACCAATCATACCTGAGGATGAATTCCATGATAGCATGGTTGAAGAATATAGATGATGTGCTAGCCGAAGATTTTGATGTGATGATGCAAACCTTTGGCTTAATTGTCTGTTGCTTCCATTCTTCTCCTTCTTCACTTTTGTTGCACTCGTTGCAATAGAGGCTTGCACATCATTTTTCTTTTGACTGCTCCCCTTGGGAACCCATGCCATCTTCTTCATTTTTAGCTCTTGCGTACTAAGCCTTTGTAATTTCTTCTTTTGCCAATATGATAAGCTGAGTGGGCTGCTCGGCTGTGATTATGTTTCAAGCAATGGCAATTTTCTTTTGACCATGTGCACTCTCAACTTTTCTTGTTCAGATTTGATGGTTTGATTTTCAACAATTGATTGCTTCACTTCTTTGCCTTTAGTAGCCAATGTCAACACTTTAATTGGCTCTTTATCAGTTGAAATCAAATCTCAAGTGGCACACTTATGACCATCTTTCTTGACACGATATACTTGCTTGACCACCTTTTTCTTCTTTCTTGAGCTCCGGACCGATTCTTTTTGATTGTAACGGTCTTTGCTATGTAATTGTTCATCAAATATGTTGGAAATATGCCATGGGGGCAATAATAAATGTATTATTATATTTTCATGTTCATAATTAAAGTTTATTTTTCTGTGCTATAATTGCATTGGTTCTTGAATATGAGATTCAGAGGAAAACTCAATTGCGTGTGTGAAAATATAAACACCAAATGGATCCCTAGTCATGCCTCTAGGGCTAGCTCATGCATTGATGATGATCTTGTTCTCCTGATCATGAGCATTGTTAAAGTAACAAGGTTGCTATCAATAATGAGAACACATTGTTATCAGAACAATGATGTTGGATAGACCCAACTTATGAATTACTGCGAGATCACATCGTCATTATGTTGTCCATGTTTTCATATAAGATGTTAACATTTACTTATGTCCTTAGATCATGAGAATATCATATACCAACATACCCGATGGTTACTTTGGGGTTACCGAACGTCACACCGTAACTGGGTGACAATAAAAGCAACTTACGGGTATACCGAAAAACTATGTCTCGGTATCGATAGTTCAAGACTTGGACTTGCTCCTCTGACGATGGAGAGATACTCTCTGGGCCCACTCGGTATTACGGTATCATCATCATCTGGCCAGACACATGTGATTGAGATCACAGGGATACCAGAATATGGAAATGAGTAAAGAGAACAAAACCGGCAACAAGGATAGCTGGTATAGTTATCAAGGTGTTGATCACGGGGATACCGATAAAAGTCTCGCCTCGGGTTTTGTAACGTATCGCAAATCAAAGGGAATAGTGTGCAGGAACTAAAGGTTTGCTCGATAAAGATCTTCGTAAATATGTGGGAATTATCAAGGGTGTCCAGATCCTGCTGTTAATTATTGACCGGAAGGTGTTCTAGGTCATGTCCACTTATTTCCGAACCTGCAGGGTCACACGCTTAACGACTAGTAATTTATATGAGAACTTGGAGATCAAAGAGAATTAGAGAATGAGCTCCAAAAGGGTTTCAGATGGTCACAGAAGTGTTCTGGATGGTCTCAGAAGCGTTTTGCGAATTCCGGAAAGGTATAATAAGTGTCCAAAAAGTTTTGGTCTATTTATGAAAAGTTCGGAAGGTTCCGAAAAGTTTCCGAAAACTTCCAGAAATTTCTAGAATAATATTTGGGTGAAAATCCCCTAGGCCCAAAAGGGGGCACCACTTTATTAGGAAAGGGGGGCCGAGTTGGACTTGGGGAGGAATCCCTCCTTCCTAGTTTGGCCGAACTAGGAGGAGGATTTCGCCTAGTCGGCTACCCCTTGGCCCCCTTCCACCTATATATATGTGTGGGAGAGCTCCCCCTAGAACACACCAATCCTTTGGAGGAGCCCTCCCACATAGCTACGCTGTAATCTCTCTCTCTCCCGGTCTAATTGATCTAATAGAATTAGACTCCTAATTAGACGTGTTCTCTCCCGGTCTAATTGGTCTAATAGAATTAGACTCCTAATTAGATGGGATCGCCGCTAGGCTAATCTCTCTCTAGTTTTCTCAGAGCTCTTCTCCCTGGACGGCGGAGCGCTGCCGGATTACTTCTTCAGAATGCGTGGGTACCTCGTAGGGGTTGTCTACTTCGACTCTAGATCAGCAGATCATCTCGGAAAAATTCTCGCGGCTGGGAGGTATAACCTAGTTGCGGGAATCGTCATGCTTCACCAACTTCTTCACTGCTTCCGCTACTCTGCTCATTGGTGAGTTTGATCATTACCCGCACCTTCATAGTGTTCCTGGGTGTAATCGTGTAGCATATTTTTTTGTTGCATAGCACATTCCCCTACAAAATGTTGATCTTTTTGGAGCTGCATAATCTTGGTGAGATGGTCTAAAATAAGATGGATAATGTGCCATTGAACCATACCTGTCCCATGATGAATATGAATAATAATTAACATATGGGTGTATCCATGACATTGGCATTGGCGGCCCAAAAGGAGGACATGAAGATGATGCATTAAAATTCTCCCTTTGCCAATACCGATCTTCAAACTTGTGCCTTGTGGGTGATCTAGATGCTTTTGCACTACTCGACCAATAAGCACTTTTTGCTTCACTCGCTTTTTGATATTTAGCTATTAACTCTGCGAAAGTGACTTTTGATTTGTTACCCTTGAGCTTATTTCAACATTTATCTCCTTTGCTTTCACTTTCATTGATCTTTGGATTTTCTTGTTGTCCCCCAGTGCTTGGCATCTTCATTCTAACTTTGATAGAATTTATGCCTTCAAGAATATCTTTATTGTGCTCTTGAACATCTTCTTGAAAGGTTGATCCCATCGCCTACAGTTTTTACCTTCTTGTATTTAAATGGATCGGCTTGAAGCAGCGGATGCAAAAACTTCTTGCCATTGGGACCAATAGGAATAGACTGGTCATCCCTTGGTGTTTCAACAAGTTTCAATCATTCTTTATCAATGGATGAATTAACTATTTGATGAAACATGTCCCAATCCTCAAAATTATGCTCGAACGAATCACGCAACTTGCAATACATTCGTCCTTCGATTGATGGCTTGACATGGTGATCAAGAATTCTAATATAATTATTCTTCAGCAATAAATCTAAGATTTGATCACACATGCTTGAATTGAAGGTATACTTCTTATTTTCTAGTCGATCTTGCTATGAGAATGGCTTTCGAAGTAAGCAAACAAATGGTTTAGATTTGACATCCCCCCATTCGGCTATGCATTGTGTTTTGCGATCTCTCTCCGATGCCTTTGAATAAGAAATTATTCTATCATCGGTTTTCTCAACATAATTTAGCCTTGGCTTTAGAATCCTGAAATCAAAATAGTTATAACATATATGTCTCACTTGAGACCAAATGTAGGCCAAATATAAAATGAGCAAAGCTACGCATTTAGATTTCAGCTTGAAATAAAATAATGGGGAAAGATTTGGCCATAATAAATTTTCACTATCGGTCTTTCTGAATGGTACAATATGTTGATCGATATGCTTTGTAACAATGTTATTGCTAACAAATAAATTACCCGATGAGTGATATTTTTACACTCCTCTAACCTAAGTTTAAACCGATATATTTCATTAAAACCGAGATATTCGCTCCGATATTGCCACTAATGATTAATGAATGCATAGGATTCCAAATATCCTATCTTTATTTTGTTTCCCTAGGAAATGGGCTATTTATGGAGGAAATCAAGCCAGAAGATGGAAAGGAGTAAAGTGGAGATAGAGGAAGTCAAGTGGGAGGCGCACCAGAGGAAATAGAGCAAAAGACGTCGTTTCATGTGACCGCGCCCGCTCGTATGAGCGGTCGTATGGCATGGAAACCGAGGCTCCTTGTCCACCTGAACAAACTTTATAACTGGGTCGACGCCAAATGGATAACAAAATATCCGGAAGAACATCGCCAAACATCGCAAAACAGAAGAGTCATCATCATCCCCATTTCCATCAACCCTAGCCGCCGCCATTTCCCATCTCCATAGCCACCACCTTCACAACCACCATAGTTCTCTGCCATCTAGTCATACTTGTAATCGTGTATCACACACGGCATCCATTGTAAAACATATTATCAATCAATCTACCTTCATGATGTGTTCTTCGATGTGTTATTCATGTGATCTAATCTCCATGTGTGAGTAGTCTGATAAGGTATGGGTTGAGGCAAGAGCCTTGTAACCCAATGTATCTTTTGGAGGGATAAATGGAAGTGCTTTGAATTAACGTCCCGTATGTGTGAAATAAAATTATTCCGTAGTTGTCTCTTGTCTCGTTCGCGTTCTTCGTCCCTGCAGGTACCCAGGATCATTGAGAACGAGCCATGTGAAGTGTTATTCTGAACACCAGTGACATAAAGGTTTAGTACGGTAACACGGATCCTATCCCTGGGGATTCAAGAGGTGTAGTCATTAAACGCCCAATGCTTTTGTCTGATTATTGCATTCTTAATTATCGAGGCAACCCCGCGCGACGGATAGGGCCCTCGGTTGGACAACTGACTCTTGATGCAGGACGCGTGCCGGTCAAGATGTAATTTGGACACATCCCCCACTTTGACTCGTAACAAGCACATCTCGATGGGTGACTTCCAGCGCACAAATTAAGATCATATTTGGTCCCGTCACAGATATATGGTTGTAAGCATTAAGACCTCATACCGGTATCTATTTTTATTATAAGTGTTTGTAGTGTCAAATTTGATTTACGATCCGGTCAAAAGCTGGAATTAGTTCTTTAGCAAAAGCTTGTTTGAGACCCTAGCTTAAAGGGCACCGTCCTCCCATGGGTTCGATAAATCAGGGTCACCTCTGAAGAAAAAGGCGAGAATACTTTCTGCCCCATTTCCGGATCACCAAAGGAAGTAATCATTACCCTTCCTCATTGGTCTCCCAATATTACTTATGAGAATTTTACTAATAGATGCATCAACAATAATGTTGTAACCAAATCGGAAAATAGGTAAATCACTTGCTAGACATACCTCCTCTAATATTTTGGGAGAGCACGATGGTTGTGCAACTTGAACGATACTTTGTTCCGCTTTCGGATGGCTCCCCAATGCCTTGTCATCCTATTTTTCTTTAATAGATTCAGCACATGTACTATTTGATTTGGCTTTTTCAATAACTAAATTATTTTTATTAACCGAATCACTCTTATTTTCTTTGTTAATTCGCCTGGCTTCTTGTTCTTGTCTAATTTCGGCCCACGTTGCAGCCTGGCAAGTTTTAAACTTTTTCCTCCCAATTTCAGCCCACTCTTCATCGGGTGCCCCCCAATGCTTTTAGATTCTTTCGGCAATAAATTGCCACAACATTGTAATTATTTAGGGGGTGTAGCGGATGGTACAGTACTAGGTGAAGGCATCATTTGTAAAACTCTAGCTTTTACATCAGCAAAATCATGAGGCTGCCCGCCTTCTATTAGCTCTTGGCGAATAGCATTTTACAAGTCCCAAGAACATGTTAGATTATTTTCAATAACCCAGTCTGGATAGGATTACCCCCCAATGCTTTTAGACTCCTTTGGCAATGGAATTTGGGATTGCCAAAATTCTACAATTGTGTAGGGGATGCATTATATGCTACATTATTAGGTGAAGGCATATGCACTCCTGCAGAATTTTCACTTATTCAGCTATGACCGTGAAGGTGCGGAGCCAAATTATGAATATCTATAGTTGTGTACGGTGCCGAAAAATGACTAACGTGAGGTGTAGCCTATGACGGTTGAGATTAATTAGCAGAATAGCTAGTAGTAGGATGGCCAATTCCTCTATCCATCGACATGTTTGGACTAGTATATTGCAAATTAGTTGCAGATGAATAAAAAGGTAAAACATTTTCTTGCATACTATTGGATGTTCTAACAGTGAGTGTTTCAAATTGATTAACTGAATCCATCATGTTTTTCATCGGCATATGGATTTGTGGGGTTGCCGATGCATGATGGTTAGAATACATATGTTGCGTGTTGCTAAAATTCTAAGAAGCTGGAGCATGGAGATTATTTTGCATCGGCTCTTGCATGTAATTAGATGCATGATTGATAAAACGAGGGCTAGATGATACATTATGCTCATTAAATGATCTAGCAACAACATATGAATTATTTGAATCGACATAGGTGAATTGGGTATTCATATTACCTTTGTAGATCGCAACTTCTTGATGACGATCTCTTCGTAGCCACAATGATCACGATGGACAGTTCGAAGCTTCGTTCCCAGTGGAGTCGCCAAAAAGTGTGTTCGCACATGAACACGTCACCATATACCCCCGGCGTCGAGCGCGATACGCAGGACACGCCAACGAGGTCTTTTGAGGACCCGAAACCACACACGTCCGGAAGGGACCCCGTCAGGAAGTGCGGCGGCTATGGTTTGCCCTAGGTCGACCTGATTGCCCATAGGGCCTCGAGGTTTGCTGCCCTGCAACACAAAGAACAACGAAGAGGGAGAGGAAGAAAAACGAGGGAGAAGGAAAAGGTAAAGATAATAGTGGTACATTGATAGATCGATTTAGTTGTTCAATCAGCCGTCACCTCTTATCCATATATAAGCCGGTTGGACTTCACGTACAAGAAAAGGACACCAATTCCCATCCAAGCGTCAAAATTTGATGGACTCACCACGAGCGTCAGGCTGGACGTCCGGCTACTTGGCCGGACACTCCGGCCATGCCCAGTTTTGCATACAACAGCGTAGTTTTCGGACTGTAGAATTCACATATGACCTCGGATGGAGATCACCCCAAAATAAAATTTATCAGTTTCGACGAGGCGAACAACTTTTATGTTGAACGTTTTTCTATTGGGGGTCAGATAGAGGGTGTTTTGGCTCGTTTTCTAACTTCTGCTGCAGAAAAAAAAATGAAATTTCGGCCGAACAATGCCTGGATGTCGGGCCCTTTGTCTGGCTTCGGATTTCAACCTTCTGATGTCTCTGAGCAATTACCCGGACAATTTCCCGGACGTCCGGCCCTTTCGTCTGGCTTGGGTCCGGACGTCCAGTCATCTTGGGACTGCTCCTGTGCAGCGCCCTGTTTTGGCTGCCGAGACTGTATACGATCTGGGATGGAGACAACCCAAACATCATACTTATTCGTTTCGACGATGCGAAGACTTTTCATGTTGAAATCTTTTTCATTTGAGGCCATCTTAATTGTGTTTTTCGCATGCCAAAATCTGGTGTCAACATACCACATGGAACCTAACCGACAGAGCGTTCGCTTGAAGATGTAAGCCATAGGGTGAACCTCGCTAACAAATATTGTGTCTCGGTGTCGCCTATGATCTTGTACAACACTCTTCATTCTAATGGTATGTATCTTGTAGAGAACGAAAGGTAAAATTCTTTAGTTTATACCATCTGAAGAATCAACAAAAGTGCCAATTATTCGAAAGAGAATTGTTTACTAAATTGTTAAAGTCGGCCGGTAGTTGGCTAATCACGCCATGCTTATCTCTTTTACTCGGAGGTCCATGCATGTGAAAATAGGTCGTGTCGTTAAGAGGGACCATGTTAAAAAACCTCAAGATAATAACCTAATGTGGTGTGAGATGCGCCGTGCAGATTCGTTGTGCACTCAGGTTTGCGATCAGTGGCATGCTTTTCTCCAAGCTTTTGGTTTTAATAACCTAATCTGGTTGCTACGTACGTGTAATATACGGACCATGTGAAAGTAGCATCAACAAATCAGCACAAGATCAAGTAGGGAGGATATTAATTGCTGATGCCTTGCTCCACCTCCACCTAGTGCCATGATATCTGCAGTAGTAGTTACATATTGCATCTTACACCAAACTTCTTGCTCGCATCTCACACCAGCCCAGCCCCCAAACAAAGTCACCCAGCAGACAGGCAGCCGGTGCAGCAGCGCCGCCGCTAGCCCTATCGGGCTCGTGCGACCGCGGTGGACGGCGGTGCTCCATCCCAGACTCTCCTCCGCTCCAAGCTTCAGATCGCCGGACAGCACCCATATGGACCGCGAGCTGGTACGCCGGCCTCTCCTCCCCTCATAGCTGGTACGCGGCAACATCTGAAACACTATTTCCTTTTTTCCCCAGCCGGGCTCACCCCTTTCCATTAATTTCTCAATGGAAATAACCAGTTCTTACAAGAGAAAAGGAGGAGGGGAAGAGAGGGAAGCGAGATGGGATATTAGAAGGAAACCAGCTGCGAGTGCTCGCTGTCAAAACACTAGCCACGGGGCAAAAACATACTAACACCAAAGTAATAATCGACATACTGGCATGCTGTCGAAACACTATTTCCTGGCAGCAGGGCTTCTCCAGGTAACTGCCATCCATCTTCTCCTATATGCATCTATCCATGTTAACCATCAATTTGCGGCCAACTTGTCGTAGTTACTTAGTGACCTACCTCTTGGTCTAGTACTAGTAGTGCTTGGCAGGGATGAGAAATAAAATGCTTATAGTGTTTGGTTTATGGAAGATATATGTTTTCTCTGTTTCATAGCATCTTACCGAGATTGTTAGTATCTCACATTGTATATATATATGTCCATGTTTCGAAGAAATAAGAGCTAGCCTAGTAATAGGCAGAGTTCATGTTAGGCATCAAAGTGTTTAAAGTTATTTACAAAATATATAGAAGATATCTCTTTCGTACATGTCTAAACTGGAGATGAAGTGTTCCTTGACCTGCAAGTACACAAAAAGCATTAATCCTAATGTTCAAATTACAGCTTTTATTAGAGTCGTTTTACAGTACATCAGGTCAATATGGGCGGTTCGTTGGACGGGATTGGACGGTCCGATTCGTTTTACTACACCGTTTTTCGTGTAGTATTTTGTATTTTTACATCCGAGAGGCATTTTCGGTATGATTTTTATTCAAACAACGCAGCCAGTTCCCTCTCAAAACAATTCGAGGGGCATTTTCGGTATGATTCTTATTCATTTCATTTGCGTTCCTGTCACTCCAGTCCCCTCATACACCACGGCGGCGCTAGGGTTTGAGGTCTCCCCCCGCCGCATCGAGCCCATCCTATGGTCCCCTGCGTGCGCCTCCACCTCTCGGAGACAGCTGGAGGTAGGCAGCGTTCGGATCCGTTCACGCGCTCGCAGTGACGCTAACGGGGGTTCGGGATGAAGGCTGCGTGGTCGGTGGAGGCCGAGCAGTGGATGGGGGCACAGCGAAGAGGAGACGCGTATGTTTCAGGGAGCGACCTAGTCCTGCACGATGATGAAGGGGTCGCACGGCTGCATGACGGCGAGCCTCCCTCATCCACCTCGCCGACAAATCTCGGTATGTAACTCAATTTGCCGTGATTTACTGTTTCGATCGGCGGCAAGCCCGATTTGTGCCTACATATGCTGTTTCGGCCGGTGGCGAGAGTGATTTGTAATTGTTGATTGAATTGTGTGGTTAATTAGGGGTATTTGCTTCATGTATTTGGATTTATATGGATTGTTTGGTCCTATATGGATATTATTTAGCTTTGCATATTTGAAGGTAAATAAAAAGATTGGATTTGATGATAACATATGAGTTGTACAGCTATAGATGATATAATGATTGATCAGTAAGTTGAGACACCCGATGTTGTTTGGATTGATAGTGTGGGATTAAATTGTGGTCATGGTAATTGAACTGATCAATCATTCATCATGTCGAATTATTCTACGAAATGATTTGACTATTGATACAATAATATATCTTGTTATACATTTGCCAATTAAATTTGGCTGATATGTGATACTTGGTTGAATTTGGATTGGTAGGCTAGACAGAGAGGGTAATCTATTTATTTTGGATTGGAGTAATCTATGAGACCCTATGTATGAGTGGTTGACGCACTTGGATAAAAATAGCTAGACATGTGGATTTTGAAATTCATAGATGCAAAGAAGATATGAACTATTTGAGGTTTAGTGTAAATGATTATTTTGGTTATTTAGCTTAATACTGATTAATGAATTGGGTAGTCCATCGAAGTAAAATATTGTTGGAACAGAGGAATGAGCATTGGATTGTTAAGACTGTTGCATTAGATTCTTGGAATATTTACTATGTGCAACGTTTGATGTTTGAATACTTATGACAAGGTGAGAGCCTTCCGAACTAGTGTTGATGTAAGATAGAATACATGCACATTTGTTACTTTCTGCAAAAATGAAAAAGTTGCATATTACTTCTTCTTATGTTTACACTATGAACAGAACTCTGGAATTTTTTTTGACTACAATTTTTCCTCTATTTTGCAGGGCTACGACATCACATAATGAGTCAGATCATTGATGCGCCTTGCTGGTGGTCTCGTGACGTGGTGGTTCACCGTGGTGCTTCCTCGCGACGCTCCAATGCTGGTGGTCGTCAAGTTGGAGGTGATATGGATGTAGCACGGCCACCCCGCCGTGCTCCTGATTGTGGCTACTGCCCCGGCGATCCCGTCATGGCTGCGCATGCCCTGCCATGCCACACCATGGTGGTTGCAGCACTGGCGACTCCCCTCCGGTACATGCTTTACTCTTCTTCTCCTATGCTCTGTTTATTGGCTTTGTGGCCTGTGAGGCTGTGGTTGATCCATTACTTGTTGTGAACCTCGCCTAGATGATTAGTTCGTCCACTATGCTATTGGTCTGAATTTGACCAGACTCTGACGAAACTGAACTATTAACCGCACAGTTAACTGTCTAAAATTCAGATTTGAGTTTCACTTACCTAAATTAACTATGTTTAGGTTCTAGATAACCTTGGTGCTTTGTTTACAAATCATAGATTAAATTTTGACATTGATAGTTGAAAGCATTCAAATTATTCAATTTACTACTTTTTTCAATGATTTTCTTGGCTGTGCTATGCTTTAGTGCATATATTATGTAAGAACAAAGACTATACATGATTGGCTTAGCCATTTCCTTAAATATTGCTGTGATAAGAAAAGATGCTCTAGTAGCTAAGTCCTTTAAAGTGGCCCAGGCAGTCTTAGTGCTTTTGATTATACAGCACTGCAATTAGATCAGATAATATTTGGAACCGTATAAAAAAACAGAAGGTGTGCCTTTAAAAAGCAAATATATATTCGTGGGTGCTCCAAAACAGACCAAATTTATATGTAGCAAAAAATGAAACCAGTATTGTGAAGTATTACACCTCGAGTAATCCGCAAAGGACATGAACATGGCATGGAAACCTTCTACGTGACGAAAACCCCAACACACCCAAGTCTATCGCTTTATACCCAAGTGGACACTCATATCTAAGAATCATCATGGCTGGACTAAGTAGTTGCATCTGCATCATCATCTCCATCCGCATCTCCATCTGATGGTTTTTTACCGACTCTTGTAGGCCTTCATGTTACTTTTTGAGCCTTTTAATGGATTTCAATGAGTTGTGAGGAGAAATGACAAGGACAATAGGCAGCTGTCTTCTGTACTTGTCGAAGTAGGCCTGCATGGTAGCAGATGTTAGTATCGTTCTCTAGTTATAGAAAATTGATAGATACATAATTGTTTCTGTACGTACTTGGTTATATTGTGTTGACAACTCTTCTCCCGTAAATAATTGGATGTTCTTCAACATGAAGAGTGCACAAGAAGAACTGCAACATTTAATTCTGTTAGCAGCATGTCAGGTATTAACAATGAAAAACAATAGCTTATATTGTTGACTGACTTGTCGTCTTGAATTGGCACGTTAATAATCCTTATAGTCCATTCGGTCACGTTAATGTCCTGCCATACAGTGCATGGTGCTCCATTGAGTCGTAGCGATGCACTGAGATGTGCTTCCATCCCGTGAAGCTGCAAGTGCATAGAATGAGAAGTTGCTTATGATTCATAGTTAGGTATGATGTTAAATCATGTGTTTTATTGAACGCTGTTAAAATTCTCACCAGGTAAGATAATTGTTTGCGTTCTCTGTACTTGAAAAGGGAATCAAGAATCTAAATCTCCCTCCTTCTGGGATTTATAACCACCAGGTACTGGTGGACGTTGGCCATGTTTGTCGGTAAGAAAATCTTGAAGTATAGTTAATTAGATCGACGTGTATAATAATAAGCAAAACAAATTTGTTTTACGGCGTTGTTATATGTTACCAGATCATGTCTGAGGTAGTGGTCGCCTTTTGTTATTTCGTGAATACCCGATAAAGCGTCATGGTCGCACGAATCTAGCTTACCATCTCTTTCCAGCATAGCGACATTGGCCACCCTCTCAATGAAAACCAATTGCCCATCCCTTATGTAATTAGGGTTATTATGATGTATGATCTGAATCGAAGCATCAATCACCTTCAAAAACAAAATAACAGGTTAACTGTATTGTACAAAAGAAAAGTGAAAAAACTATCTATCCTCTTGGTATGCATCTTCCTGGGTGCATGAGGCATTGTAAGTGTTTTTGTAGAACAACAATGTCATCAACTACCACCAATCTTTTTTCAAAATCTGAAGTGTTGACAAGTTCTGCTACCAATTCCTCTTGAAATGCGTCAAGATTTTCCTTAATCCTTAAATATTCTTTTCCCATTTTTTTAGATTGCTACAGCCGATTTTTCTCTTCATATTCCTTGTGTCCCTAGAATCGTCGGAAACATCCGACGGATTCTTGTTTTTCCTGCTTTTTCTTTCAGTTTTGTACAATACGTAATCGTCATTCTTAAATAATGACAATAGCTCTTTTCTCCGTCCGCTCACACGAATTGGTGCGGAGTCAACCTCACTTCCTTCTCAGTGCTTTCTTCCAAAGGATTCTTCATGGCTGTCCTCATCAATTGTGAAGACATGGGGTTCTTCAGACTGCCGCGATCCCTTAGCCTTGGCAGACTTGTGCTTTCTTTTCATACGCATGACATTGCTATCCTCATCAACTATGTAAAAGTCGGGATCTTCAACCTACCATGATCCATTAGCCTTGCCAGTGCGTATCTTCTTGTAATTCTTGTAATCCTACGATACAAAAGAAAGCACGTGTAAGCAATCTGAGCGAATTAAAAAAATCCAGTTTCATGTAACATGTAACATGCCTACCATCATTTCTTGAAAGCTGTTCTTTGTGGGGGCGTTGGAATCTTTAGGCGATTCTGAATTCTCCATTGTTAGAACATCTTCAACTTTCTGGAGGTGCTCCTTCATCCTTTCCCCTGTAGCTATTTCTTGTTGTTCCTGTATGTGGAAGCATCACATGTTATTTACGTAATGAAAATGAAAATTCAAAGTTTAATTCACATGCGTATGTTAAAATCATCAGCAAGGTTCTTTACGGGGACCTTCGTGTCATCTTTTTGTATTCCCTGGTTAGAAAGGTTATTAACAGGGACCTCCGTGTCATCTATATGGTCTGAATGTACTCCCAGGTCAGAAAGTTGTATGTTCTGGACTCATGGGCGATCAACATCGAATATTCAGCGGTGGTTCTTCAAAAAAGCATGTTAGTCTGGGAGTTTCACCAATACAAGGAATTTAAAATAAACTTTTGCACATATATTTCGAATGATAATAAGCTCATATAATCGGATGATTTACATAATAATGGTATGCTTACATTGAATTCTGTGGTGAGGTCATCCATGCGTCTGCCATACCTAAGGGTACGCCTAAGGCATTCATCAATTTTTTTTGTTGGGTTATCATCCTTTCAAAATGTTGTGCACTGCACTCGCGCACGAGGGACACAACATCTTTCAAATCATTCAAGACACGGCTGACAAGTAACTTAACCGGCAAGGCACAAGTAATTAGAAGCACATAAATTTGATGGTTCCTGCAATGTTATAATATATATTTGTGGCTAATGTAAGTCATGTACGTGCCCATCAGTCTTTAATTGTACTGGCGCACCATTTCATAATGGTTTACAAGGCTGTATCAGGTCCTCAACATACTGCAGTTGAGTGTGTGTTTGATTAATTTCTTGCACATATGGGAGATAATCCAGCTATCAGTAGTGACTCTTTACCTTTCCAACTCCTAGATAATTACTATTAATTATCTTGTCAACCTTGTGCGTCCTCTCCTCACTCGTGTTCTGGATCAACGGCTTTTCTCTTGAAACATAGGAGACGCTGGGGTCCATGTGGTTCACCCTAAACTTCTCATAGAACCATGCCTGCATCACAACCAAAAGCAGTTTAGAAACGAGTCATAGAATACATAATGTATGATAGATAGATGATTGTATGAGTGCTCATTACCTGCAGCAGCGGTCGGTTCCCCTCCAAATTTGCTCAACCTGCAACAAATTTCTTCACGCTAGACATAAGATGGTCAAGCGTGACCTGTGCAAAATAGGTTCCCTTTATCGTCTCCACGTTTCTAACAATCCCCAGGTATTTGTTATCGACGTAGTGCTATGTTGTTGGGCATACATATTTGCCTATGGTATATAGGACAAATGGCCTGACAAAATTAGGACTGTTGTTGCCCTCCATCTTTTTGAGCAATCCTTTCAAAGTAATTTTGGTGTCATCAGGATCTTTCATTTCCCTCAACAACTCCATATTTTCTGAGACTTTAGAAGGGACGTGTTGCTTCCTCATGGAGGGTAGCCCTGTTATTTGCTCTACCTCGTGTAGAGTGATTCTCACGGCTCTCCCTCCAATGATAAAGGCGTCTTCGTCTGGATCATATGTGCTTGCATTGGTTTGGTGCAGTAGGCATCAGATTTTGATACTAGGTGTCTTGAGAAGGTCACCGAGTCCTATCAAGATGATGTACGTCCGTTGCTGTCCAGTTAATCCATCTATATACCTTTCGTATGACAGCAATGAAACAACCTGACTTCCCTGCATGTGCGAAATATTGCAATTAGATTCAGTTAGGTATAGATTTAAATATTGATAGATTTTTTTTTGCCGTATTAGTAGACATGTCGATCTGGCCGAACAAGGTGAAAACTATCAGTAAGGGTTTAGGGTTTCAGAAAACTGAAAGTAGTGAACTCAGGTGGGAGGTACTATTGTTACCATGTTCTATAATTTAAATTAACAAGCACATTGCTAAATTAGTGTAGTAAGTTGTTGAACAGTAAATAAAATAAATGTTAAAACACTATTGTGATTATATTTCAGTTTGTTATAGATTTATATATTGATAGAATTTTTTGTCATATCAGTAGACATACCGATCTGGCCCAACAAGCAGAAAAAGTTCAGTAAGGGTTTAGTGTTTCAGAAAAATTAATAGTAGTCAACTCAGGTGGGAGGTACTGTTGTTACCATGTTGTATAATTTAAATTAACATGTACAGAACTAAATTAGAGCAATAAATTGCTTAACAGTAAATAAAATAAATGTTCAAACACTATTGTGATTAGATTTCTATTTGTTATAGATTGAAATATTGATATAATTTTTTGGTCATATCGGTAGACATACCGATCTGGCCCAACAAGTAGAAGAAGTTCAGTAAGGGTTTAGTCTTTCAAAAAATTGATAGTAGTCAACTCAGGTGGGATGTACTGTTGTTACCATGTTGTATATAAATCATCAAAATTAACATGTATGGGAGCTACTGTTGTTACCATGTTGTATATAAATAATCAAAATTAACATGTATAGTACTAAATTAGAGTAGTAAGTTGGTGAACAGTAAATAAAATAAAATGTTTAAACACATGCTCTGCCTGTCAGCCACGTGTTTGTTATATTTACCATACAATATATCACTATTTTAGCAAAACTGGTTTTGAGAAGATTATTTGGAAAATCGGTTTTGCTAATAATTCGGTTAGAATCACAGTTATAGAAAAAATTGTTTGGGATTGGAATGTCTTACACCGGTTCGCTAATAATCTGGTTTGCCAAAGAGGACGCTGGCAATACATGTATGCAGGTGTATAGAGAAAACCGCATCAGCCTATACGGTACGAATAAGTTGTTGCTGATAGCACAAACGTGTTTATATAAAAACGACCAATAGTCGTTTTGCCCAAAACTCGGTTTTCAAGTTTTACGAGAATCAGTGCTGGATATCCTCGTGTTAGTTAGATAAAACCAACAAGATTTTAGTTTGTTACACTGGTAAATGAGTTCAACGAAAGGTAGTTTTCTCTGTACTCGTTATCTAAACAACCTTGAAACATAAATCAATAGCTAGTTAGAATTTTTGAGAACCTTGAAAAAATTAGTATATGGCTTTGAAATTCAGAAGAACCTTGATAGTAAGTTAAATTACTATACTGTTTTTCAATTCAGAAGAACAGAATTTAGCCGAGTGGTTGGTTCGCACAAGCATCTATTGTTTTCTGGTTTTTTACACAAACTTAAATTGCGTTAGCATTATTATGAAATTGACTCACCGGAGGATTCTATCAAGGGCATTGCTTAGAGGCACCAGCTTCAATGTCATTCCCTTTCCTCTTTGGCTTCTCCGACGATGCTGGCTTCGCCACAGCAGGCTTCTCCGATGATGTTGGCTTCTCCGCAACAAGCTTCTCCGAAGATGCTGGCTTCACCGCTGCAGGCTTCTCCGACGATGCTGGCTTCGCCGCAACAGACTTCTCTGACGATGCTGGCATACGTTTCTCCGATGATGGTGGCTTGGGCGGTGGTTGCGTAGGGTGGTAATTTGGTGGACTCATGTCGTAAGGGTTTGGGGACGGCTAGGGCTTTGAGAGGTTGAATTGTATGATATGATCACTGCAATGCGCTTTCTACTTATAAGAGGTTTTGGGACGTGCTCTGCATGGAGTCCCGATATATGATCGCACGATATCAACCCCTGGAGATTTCCTTTCTATCACAACAGAACTTGTAGATCGCAAGGGGATACTCTATCCCATGATCTCGGGGAGCTTACCTTTTAATCGCTAACCGTGATACTAGATCGCAACTATGGAGTATCATGATATATGATCGCAACCGTTGTTCCAGACCAAAAAGGGAATATTCCATGTTCTCTTTGAGCCCACCGTTTAATCGCTAAACGTGATCCTAGATCGCAACCGTGGAGTATCATTATATGTGTTGGGCCTCTTTTCTGCTTTCGTATATGGGCTTATTAGTATTTGGGCCTAATGGAGTCCAACACCAGTACGGCAAGGCGAATGGTGGGATCATGGAAGTTATAAACAAGGGATTTGCATGGGCGCCCTCTGCTTCATCCCCATTGCGACTAAGCCCTGCATCGGTTCCCCTCTCTCGACTCTCTAGCTTCTGGATCGGTGTGTTCTCCTTCATCTTGTCAATTTTGTTTCTAGTTCTCCAATAGCCTCAATTTGTACTCTCCTGCTGCATTAGTTTGTGCTTCGCTGTTCTTGCATGCAAATTCAGAAGAACTGTTGTTACCGAGGAACAAATCAATCTAAGCAAGAAAGCAACCTACCTCTGATGTAGTTTACTACGGGCTGTATGTGAATTTTGATCAAAATCAACACGAACTCAGATTGCATCTGCATACACCTCCGACTGATGAAGTCATGTATATGCATGTTTTGCACGATTCAAGTACTGCACATTTTTAGATAAATTTTCAATAGCGTCAAAATTATTTATTAGTTTCTGCCTGCTTTATGTCGTATTCAACTGCAAGCATTTATCAATGTTTTTTTTTCATGCTTCATGTCTGATACTGATTTCACAGATATTTGTCCTTCGGCATGACATTCTGCTATGATTACTATGTCAAGGCAGATTGCAACACCACCCTTTTTGTGAAGTACACAAACAGGGCAGACCGTGTGGAGTACTGCATCGGTGGATTTAAGCACTGGCTACAGAATGACAACCCGAAGATAGTTGGACTAGATGTGGAGTACACTTGGCCTAGTGGTCCGACGCAGAGGGCTGCCGTGCTCCAGTTATGCGTCGGTGACCACGTCCTCGTGTACCAAATAAGCAAGGCCGATGGGCCATGCTACATGTTGGGCACCTTCCTGCGTGACATGGACTACACCTTTGCCGGGGTAGACATTGGCAATGACAAGACAATGCTTGGCCGTGTTGGTCTGGAGGTCAAAAACTTTGTGGATATCCAGACAAAATGGAGAGTGCCCAAATCCGACATTTACAAGGTCCAGGATGGCCTGGCTGAGTATGCTGCATCCATCATCCACTGCAGCTACTCGACCATGAAGATAGGTTTCACGCAGGATGACCACCAAATATGGGCTATAGCGCGCCTGCCCCTTAAGAACATCTACTATGCTTCCATGGACGTGTACGCCACCTATGAGGTATACAGACGATTGGTCAACTTCGAGAAGGGGTTGGAGAGGCTGCACCAGCCCGTCCCACCTAGGCGGTTGAGGTGGTCCGAAAGAAAGAATTAGTCAATCTGTTATGTGTGTGTTTTTCTAGCTAACAGTTCGTAGACAATATCATAGTAAGTTGTAAGTTCAAATTTCCTATAAGTTGAGCTTGTTTAAATGCATTCTGCTTCAGGCACTTCATCAGACTAGTCGTGCCTATGTTGCCCAAGCTAGCTAATGCATGCCTCGTTTTATGTCATGTGTAAAAATGCCGCCACTGCAGCAAAAAATGTTTGTCAAGGTTTCAAGAAATGCTTAGCCACCTAGTCCCCCAGAATGCATCCTTTGCAACCTAAACCCAATTCATGCACCCATAGCCATTTTTACCAAAAGATTCATTCAGATGTTTCATAAACATACCAAAAAGAAAAGTAGCATGACAGGTACGTTTTCAACTGGGGTTACATACAGAAAGAAGTATATAACAAAACCCCATAAAAGCATATCTGGTAGCAAGATAGTTTTTCCACTAAATCTAGGAGAAAGGAGACTCATGTCTTGTAGTGCTACTTTTGTGGATCCTCGGTGAGCATGTTGATAACCATCTTGATCTGAAGATCGTCGCGGGTGGTTTTCTTGCAAACAAAAAGAACGGCTTTACCAACCTTAAGCCCTTTAATGTCAACAAAATCACTCCAGCCCTTGCCGAAGATGATGCGGCCATCATTGCACTTGTGGTACTTGGCCGGCCTGAAACTATCCTTCCCCAGACGAATGCCAGCAAGCCCATCTCCCGGGATCTTTAGGGTGTCGACAACTTTCGTCGGTAATCTCTGTATGCAGCATGATAGAAATAGATAAAGCATATATGTGAAGGAACTATAAAGAAAAGGATCTTCAGCTACATCTATAAGTTGCATGAAAAAAGAAATATATATATATAAAGGTACAACTACATCTATGGAAAAAAAAGGATATGCAAAACACATATCAGTTTGTTCACTATTTTTAGGTACAGTAGCATAGCATTAATCTTTATCTCCGGGAACAAAAGGATATTGCATAGAAAATAGAAAAATAACAAAAACATACCATCGTGATTCCTGTTATGTTTGACTTTGTGAAGCGGTGGACAAAAAATGCACCTATATACCCTTCCTTCATCGCCACAAGGTCATGTAGGTTGAGCTCCTCTTCCTCCGTCAGATCAATTCACTTCGTTCTGATAGCTGATTCTAGGGGGTCTTCATGCTTTTCGTTTTGATCGTCCGCCCTTGCCAAGTTGCAGGTTGAAGTCTGCGGTAAACCTGAGCCAGTTCTCACCCCCGGTGACCGTCCTTGAATGTCCTTTGTTAACATTAAAATTAAACCCGTGGCACCCTCTCGCTTCAAAAAGCAATGTGGTACCAGGGATGGCGTTGAACTGGTGCATTCCGTAGCATGGCACGATCTGTAGATGTAAAATGTTACTGTTGTTATTTCCTGCATGTTTGTTGCTCACAAAAGTAAAGGGGAAGAAACATAATACAAACAAAAATTAACATGCTTGTTTATACCACTGATGAAGTGTCCCCATCTACCTAGATGGTAAACATCAAACCAGTGGCATCGGTCCTGTTGCAGTAATGTCGACAGGTTATAAACACCATCTGCAGAAACAAAATAAAATGAACAAAAACACACACAAAAAGGATGAGAACTGAAGAAAGGGGCTTGTAAAGCAACTAAACACAATAATCAACAGTCATACACTATGAGCTCAGGAAAACAACAAAAACTTTCAATATCTTATAAATAGCGCTATCCTTGCTTTTGAAAAAAATAGATTATCCTTAACCATACTAATTGTCTTTGAATAAATTACCCCGTAAAATCACTATTCACATTGTAGCAACAAATCTATGAATAAAGATCCTATGACCCCAAACTTGGCCTACAAATCATATATGGGGCCAGTTCTTTGGGCTCAATTGTGAACAATTACTACCTGGAAAATCATAATTACAAAAGAACTCAACTCAACCCGAGGAATTGTCCAGAATTATCTCACAATTGCAAGTGCAATCTAGAATTACCCTATTTTGGCAATTCTCGTAATTCTGAGGAGTCCCTCAAAAGAAAACTGTTCG
>CBMN010757720.1:0-19268 GCA_000582825.1 Hordeum pubiflorum
ATACATCCATATGTAGTCCGTATTGAAATTTCTAGAATGACTTGTATTTACAAACGGAGGGAGTAGTTGTAATTTACTTTAGGTAGGGATCTACAATGTTAAGTTGGCACCATGACAGAAACAACCGGAAACTGCTACCTTGCTATATATGGCCTCCAAGAAGTTCCCTTTGTTACACATAATGTTAACTCCTATAGCATCCATGTTCTCTTTACATCAGACTCGAATTTCTTTACGAGTACACTTCCACAGTTTTCTTCATGGCAAAATTGTCTAGCAGGGGTCTGAACAATATAGGGCCTATGAAGTGTGGAATGGGAACTCAATATTTTACAGAACCTGTTTGTTTTTGTGCTTTGCCGAAAATTGCCTCTGTATCACCAGCGAACAGAGAAAGCTGTTTTGCTAAAGCAAAACCGCAATACATACCATCCACAGCAGCACTTACTATGCCCCCTGCGTAGCCAGCACCTTCCCCAATTGGATATAGCCCTTGCAGTGACGTGCTCTCGTATGTCTCCTTGTGTCGTGAAATTTGCAAGGGGGAGCTCGTTCTAGTCTGGAAACAGGCTCAAATATAATAAATAAATAAATGGGAAGGGTGGATGCTGAGATAACTACACAATTGTACCACCAAAGATATAGAAGTCCATCCACATAACGAAGAAAAGAACAATATTGCACATAAGTGAACTCATGTAGTGGATATAAGTATATAACAGTTGACATTGCATCTTTTCACGCCGCAGAAGTGGCAGATAATTTACACATGTCAATGAATATTAAGGAACACCGAAAGCATTCTTCTTGATGTTCACAAATTCCCTAAAAACAATCGCCTGAATTAGCTCTGCTTAATGACTTGCATTTGTCTTGGTGCAGTGGTTTCTCTCAAATTTAAAGTCAAGTTAACGATGGGAGTTGGGAATTATATGGATTACTGGATTAGCATATAATTTGAGACGAAAATAGTAAGGGGGTGAAGGATAGAGACTAAATGTTGAAATATATTCGCAAAAACAAAAAAAAAGACTAAATGATAAAGACTGGGGGTATATGCAAATATGACAACCAAAGTGGCCAGAGAAGGTTGGATGAAAGGTGATGCAGCCTAGTCAGAGGGGAAAGTGCACATTACCACTAAGTAGGACAGAATCTAGGGACAGCGAATCAAGTAGCTAAAAGCCTACTGGTTAGAATTGCACTATCTAGGCTAGACTATGTACTGGGATCATTTTAAAGTGGAATATGAATGGGCATTCAGGAGAACAACCGAAAAATGCACCTCTTCAGGGTATCATTCAGGAAGATACGATCTGCATTCTCGATTTTGTATACAAAATCTCTAATGTCCTATGACGTTAGCCTAGCTCGGCAGGCCCAAAGAAACTAAAAGTATATAATTTTTCTACGTTTCATAAATGTTACTCTAATGGATTTACAGCTCAACCTTGGTCCAAACTTAATTAACCAGAAAAGAGAGGTATTAAAATAAACACAATTCACTGTTGTCTTTGCACAACAGGTTCCACCGTTCCAATCTCACTGTCACCGGCTAAAGTGTAACTGCAGAAAACCACTGCACCAACAGGCCACCTTGCTAACACCACTTAATTACAATTTTCAAATATACCCTAGTTTTGCAGGCTATTCTGCAGGAAGTACAACTAGATTCAGCATTTCCTAAACTCTACTGCAGGCCTAAACTCTGAATTTTCTATTATAATTCAGAGCATGGTCCAAAATTCTGTTCTCGCACTTGCCAGTAGCAAAGGTACTATTGCATTACCCCGCACAGGCTGCAACAAACAGCAGACAACTGTTATAGTAAGAGTTAAAGAATTGCAGACCAAAGGCCAGTAGACAAGGATGTTTCTATTAGACTGACCAGCTACCATCGAGTGGTCATGGTGTTGCTGGTACAAGACTAACACTAGACTCTCTGATGTCTAAATACATCGTGTAGGAATTCATCAAGTGAACCACCATTTTTAAGCAAATAAATCAGTAAGGAAATTCATTCAGCATACCTCTACACCATGAAGTAAGGCCTCACTAGAAATAAAGCCTGGCATCTGGAAATATCAAATTGCAAATGGGTCAGGACAGATGGAAAGTCAAAACTGCAAAAATGAAGAAAGAAAATCATAGTTCAAACCTCTTTGTCAATCATCATTATTGATTGTTGTAAAGCTTCAGTTATGTAAGGAGGGAATAACTCATGGAGTTTGGATGGACGAACTCCCAACCTATAGCTTGATGGTGGGAGAGTTGTAACTGAAATAGGTAAACAAAGTAACTAAAAGGAACTGTGTATCATTACTCTAACTGACAAGACTTCAGTATACAGTTAGTACCTGACAAATTGTTACTGATAAAATCTGTGACACACTGTGCAGGGACAACAAAATTCCCTCCCCCCATCATAGCTGCTCTTCTTTCATATTCTCTCTGTTTTCAAAGTGTACAGATAATTCATAAGCTAACAGAAGGGGGGAAAAGTCATCAGACTGTAGTATGGATGCAAAAAAACGTTGCTAAGCTCAAACTCTCCTTTCTATCAATGCATCAAGATGCAAGGCTTTTGCGGTTTCTCGAAAAATAGAAGTGCAGCAAACCAGCTAATATTGGAAAAAGTAAAAGAATCAAACATTTGAGAAAGCAATTATGTCCTAGTGGATTATTTGTTATTTTGCAATCAAGTGGTTGTCTTCTAGACAATCTTGTACTGCTGAAACCTTTATCATAAAGTCATTTTAAGGCACATAATCCAGAGGGTCAATGTAGCCAACTGTTCATGGTGATGGCAATGCAATTATAAGCATTTCAGTTACCTAAGGGGATCGTAACAAGTACCTGGAACTCTACGCCCGCAAGAGAACCATGGGATTGAAATGGTTCAAAATCATGAGATGATACAGTGACCACAAGAGCTGAGTTTGCCCACTTAGACGCTCGCCGTGAGAATGACATACCATTGACACACAATTCCGATGGGTTTGTGCTAGTTAGAACAACCTGCAGGCATGTCTCGGTATTTCAAGAACAGGGTTCCGATACTCGACAATGTATTAAAGAAAGAAAGGTGAATTAAACAACAAGAAAATGACTGACCTGTCCTCCAGGACACATGCAAAACGAATAACAACTGCGGTTTTGATCTACTTGCTCTATATCGCTCTTCACATCTCCTTCACCAATAGACTTCACTATCTTGTAATCTGCTACAGGTATCCGCCCACGCCCTTTATGTACTTCAGCAGCCAATTCAGAATACTGCAAAGGATGACAATGACACATATCACACAGATTGTTTGAATACAATGTGATTATGTGAAAACAATGTACATTTGATTTTCAACACTGTGAAATACAGTATGATGCTACCCATACTAGCGCAATACCCATTCATTAAAATGGAATTTAAAAACTGCTGCAAGATCTTTCCGGCGTTCATGCAAAATCAAAATATCCATATCCGCTCTCATCTTAACCGTTTGTGAAAAATAGAACATGTGCTGTAATGAAAGTGGACGGACTGCCGCCACCAATTGACCTTTTTATGGGAGTAAAGAACAACAGCATAGCTGCATGAAGCCGGCAAATAAGTGAGTGTTAGGAGTTACTACAGATCAATAGGTCCATACATAAAGCTCTATGAAAGATCGTGCACATACTACAAATATTGTTATCATGCAATAAACAGTAATTCCATGAGCACCCATGCTCAAAAACACTGGTGGACACAAGGCTTAGGTCAGCCCGACACAGCCCAGCAAGACAAACTCAGTCCCATGCTTTTATAAGTGAGATCTCATCAGTGCATAGTTAACTGGCTACTTATCGGACATCATGCACCCACCTATCTGGCGGGACATCATGAAAGGTCTCGATTTCTACCGTTCCATCACCAGGGTTCAGCTTGGAAATGGGGTTACCACTTCGTTCTGGTCTGATCTGTGGCTACCCCAATCCACTCAAACTCTCGCGCAGCAATTCCCGGCATTGTTCTCCCACTCCAACAGGATTCACACGTCCGTGGCACGTGCAATGGCTTCAACCGACCTCTCCTTGGACCTTACACCTAGGCTGTCCTACACGGCCGAGCGCGAGCTAAATGAACTACGCTCTATGTTGGCTTCGGTGAACTTGAATATGCAGGTAGCTGACAGAAGAACGATGCGGGAGGCGGGCCACCCGCTAACTACTAAGCGGGCTTACGAAGCAGTTTGGAAGACACGGCCCACAGATCCTTTTGCTTCGGCCGTTTGGAGAAACTACGCACCTAACAAATGCAGAATATTCATATGGCTCGCACATAAAGACCGTCTGTTCACAAATGAATGACGCTTTCGCTGGGGCATTACTACATCTGCAAAGTGCCCCTTCTGCACCCAAGACGAATCCAACGACCACCTGCTATTCAACTGCAGGCAGCTCGCCCCTGTCTGGGCGGAGCTACACAGCATATGCCACTCCCCACATGGGCTGCTCCACGCCTGGGAGGGGGAACTGAACAATAAAACCAGGTCTACGGTTCTACTTGCCATTCTGTGGAATATTTGGAAAATACGCAACGCCAAGGTCTTTCGGAACGAGCACCAACAGCTACACCAAATGGCAAGCTCCGCCGCAGATGATCTTCGTCTCTGGTCATATCGCTGTAAAAACTTTCAAAAACAAATTAGCCTCCGGGATTGGGGCTCCATGTTGTTTCACCTTGCTGGAGATTATAAATCTACAGCGATGTAATCTTGCTTTTCTCCCCCCTCTTACAACCCCCCTGTACTTCTGCTCTATGTAACACCCCTGGTGGTTTTGACAATAAAGGTTCAGGCAGGCGTAAGCCCGCCGTTGACGCGTCAAAAAACTGGCTACTTATCACAATTTGCAAAGGAAATGAATATAAGTTAAAAAAACAAAACATAACTTCTTCAGCTTCTGTTCATGTTGCTACTCCTATAATAGAACTTGATGGTTGAGGGTATTGGAGAAACTGGCAGTTTCTGTACTTTTCCATAGTTTATAAATAGATTGCTCCACATGATGCCATAGTCATTAACATCCTCAACCTTGATTTATTAGTTTCAGTTTCACCTTTAACAATCACCAATTAGGAGTTCAAGAAATACAGAATGTTAAATTACTGGAAATTAAATATCAACCTTGAAATAAAGCTAAACATTAGGCGAGTATCATTCAGAAAAGCGTTGGTGTGAACAAATGGAATATGGCTTACTTGGATGTTGTTTATCAGTTCTTGGGGGTGCTCGATTCTTAAGCCAACCTGTAAGAATAACAACTGTCACATGGACTGAAGAGAAAATAATTTACCATACTTTCCTTCATATTATGAAAAAATAAATTAGTGCTTGCAATTGGCAAACATAACATGGGCAAAAGGCATGATGCCACAAGGAGGCGATGTCCAGCCAGTCTGTGGTGCAGTAATCATACAGCCCAAGACCTACATTAGCTAGCTTATGTACTAAAAAGACACTATTCTACCAATAACTTGTTTTGAACCTGGTTCTAATGAAATAAAGGGGGTGACAGATACTCCCTCCATTCCATAATGTAGTGCATATAGATTTTTTTGAAAAGTCAAACTTCACAAATTTTGACCAAGTTTGTGGAGAAAAGTATTTACATCTAGAATGCCAAACATATATCATCAGATTCATCATAAGATGTAGTTTCATATTTTATATACTTGGTATTGTAGATATAAACAGTTTTCACTGTAAACTTGGTCAAAGTTCGTAAAGTTTGACTTTTCAAAAAATCTATACGCACTACATTATGGAACGGACCGAGTAGTATATAGAGGAGAAAATATGTATTCTTGCTTGATCTAACTCTGAGGTATGTGGCATCAAGTTTGGACCTTAAATTCCTAATACAATACAACGTCCTGATATAATATGATTTCTCCTAATATTTCCTGGATATTTTCATAGTTCTACTTCTCCTGTTCTTGTGCCAACTCCTGCTCCTGCCTTTTTCTGCACTCTTGGACTCCTGTGAGCAATCAACGAACTCCAAAAGGTCCAGCCACACTGTGTCCCAAGCTGCTGCTATCCTTATCCAACACATCCACATCTTACCCTATTGTTGCTACCGTGATCTTGTGCTGACTGGCCTTTTAGCTTTATCTATGTCTTTCTCTTGAACATGCACCAAATTGCACGTTGTATTAGAAGAGCCTTTTGTCTATGCATACGGTGTAAAGGAGAGCCAAATAGGATAAGACAATGTTATTGACAACTTGAAATAGAAAGCATCTATATAAGATGGCAAAAAGTTAAATGATCTGGTAGTATTTACTCAGTGGCATGTACATATATTCTCAACCCGAGGCAATTGATCGACAAAGAAAGCAAACTCCATCTAATATATCTGTTTTGTTTGGTTTGAAGACCAATTTGCCTCTTATGTAACCTAATATCCAACGCAAACATGGTCTTGATTTCTATGATGTGGCTTGTCTGCTATCTAATCCTCAAATTATTGACAAGTACTAGTGAAGTAGAAACTGCCTTAAGCAGCATAAGAAAACTTACAGAAAAATTCTTGGGGGTTATATCTACATTATGCCTCAGAAGCATACTGTATGTGTCACGAGCTGAGTGCCCAACTGCTAACACAACTGCATCGAATGATAGTTTCTGATCAACAGAACCTGGCTGTACATTTGAATCAGAAACCACAACTCCTTTGACCTGCCCGCCTTCCACCATAAGGTCATCTACTCTAGTATTAAATCTTATGGCAACCTGTAAATCAAACATAAAACAGAATACATTAATGCATGAAAGCTTGCATAACAAAATAATACCAAAGCTTCAATTAAGACTGCTATGTTCAACTCACGCCCAACTCTCTTAAGTGGTGTCTGAAATTCCGCAACAGAGGAACAAGTTTATCTGTACCCAAGTGAGGTCTCCCATCAATGAGAATGTTTGGTGGGCCTCCAAAATGAACAAGTGTTTTCATCACCTGAAATCCAAGACCCCACGGTATAGCTTAAACACATGTAAATGGTCAGTTTTGAACTAGGAAGTCTAGGATATTATGTTATGCAAAAGCTCTTCCTATTTTGATGACTATGTATTTAAAACATCAGCAAAAATCTACCATACTATCCATGACCAGTACGGGAAGCAACTTGTTACCACCAGAGTCTTGAACTCTGGTAGCCAACAGATACTAAGCTTGCATTATTGCATCAATAATTACAGATAACATATTTTACTCCCTCCGATCCATATTAATTGTCGCTGATTTAGTACAATACTAAATCAGCGATAATTAATATGGATCGGAGGGAGTATAAGAATTTGTAATTCTAGTTCTCAAGCAAAACATCCATTGAGGCAGAGCAGGAAGATTCTTACAGCCTGAACACCATCAGTGTTTTTCCCTATCCTGGTCACAAGCTTCCCATCACTCCATGTACCTGCACCACCCTGCTATGATTAAGAACAGAAGATCAAGAATTGACGGACTTGAGCTTGTAAGGAACATGGAACAAGGGAATAGTGGTTTGGTAATCCTTGCAGTTCCATTGTAGGTAATTGATACTTCAAAAAAATAGGCATTCCCCTATATGCCATCAACCCAACTTGCAAAGATTGTTTCATTAAATAACCTTTTAAAATTCACAATAATGTATGGAAAAGCAGACCTCAAACAATGAAGAACATAAGTTCAGAACAAACATGCATTAGTTAGGTTTTGAATTATTAAATAACTGTAGTAAATAAATGTGAAGATTATTACACATTTTTTTCTGCACCATTCATTTCAAGCAATCTCAGATATCGCCAGATGCATTAATGTCTAAAATATGTCTCTGTACACTTTACAGGTCATATAATTACGAGAGTGCATTTCTTTGGATGCACTAATCAACCCACCAGCTAATATACCTGATTGGAACATATATCAAAGAAGAAACCACTATGCTATTTCACAGCACAGATGTAAAATAGTAAAGCACCTCTTCTAAGATACATGTACCTCTAAGTTGACGTGGTACATCAATTCCATGTTATCACCTGAACAAAGAGAACTGGCACTAGTATTTGCCGAATGACATGACTGATGCTCTTACCATTTACGTTTAACGAAAAGATAGTCATCTATTAGACAATTCACGTAATATTGACCACAACTACCTATATGAATACTGCTCAAAGTAACCATGTGGGTTGTCCAGTGATGTCTTGGTAGTACAGTAGGAACAAACAGTATACCTCGCCAAAGCAAAAATTGCTTTCTGATTGGAGAATTCGTCTAACTGCTAGTGCACCAATGTCACGCCCTCTTTGCTCAACAGGTTGGCCACGCTCCAATAAGGTAACTTCTGCTCCAAGTTCAGCTAACACAAGGGCAGAAAACAAGCCAGATGGTCCACTTCCTACAATTGCCACCCTTGGTTTCATTCGTGTAGGACTGATCGAGCCATTATTAACAGTGTCCCTGATACCCTGTTCATCATCGGAATGAACGTTAAGCATACTGATCAGATCAGTTGCTACCTTCTCATCGGACATATATTCTACGATTCCAAGCTTGGGTTCCAATCTAGCAATAAAATCCCATGTCCTTGGCTCCATGTCCAGAAGCTTCTTAGCATCCACATCAACAGTATAAACAAATTGAGGTTCTTTCAAAATCTGTAAATGTAAAACATGGTTTATTCATTCACAAAGAAATGATTCATATAAAGTGATAACCAATTTGCACAATGAAATATAGATTCAAAAATTCAACACCACTAGAAACACACGTGGTCACAGTCGCAACACGTATGAAGCAAAAAAACGAGAACACAGAACCGTCTACCAAAAAATATTACGATAATTTCAAATGTCATTGAATATTATTAGGATTGGGTAACCACATCAATAACCAATCACTGCAATAAATAAAACTCACATCAATCACATATTATTTCAATTTATATGAACATCTATACTGTGAAAATAACTTTAGTATAAAATCCCCAGATCAAATAAGTGTACACCAAAGTATCAGACAACATAAATAGATGACTAAACTGACAATTTTATTTGCGCAAATTACAGGGCATTGCAAATCTCTGCAGACAATACCAGATTATTTTCCAAAATCCTGTAGTTTTCGTAACGAATGTAGTATTAAGCATGAGAAATTAGTTCATTCTAAGGACATACAAAATGTGTCTAGCAGTGTGACACATGGCGTAAGATTACACTCACTGAAAATGCTAACTAAGCTAGACAAAAAAAAGGCGTCTAGTTTAGAAAACCAGAATCAGCAAAAAATATCATGTATTATACCGAAACACGACAAAAAATTGACACCGTAAGACTAATTCTGGCACCCCACAAGATCAAGTTGAATTTAATTTCTCTATATTTGCTAATCACCTATCACTGAAGATAATTCTACTAAGGATGAATTTGCACTCATTGCTTCAATAGGTATTCCTCCAGCTGACCCGCTGGAGCAGTATTTAATTGAACAGGAGAGTTCAATTAATTATGAAGAGAGAAGAGAAATTGATGAAGCATATTATTTTCAGCCACCACTCTTGAAAGTTAATATTCCACCTGATCCTTTGGGGGTATGCGTATAAATGTTCGCAGCTTGGAATGCAAATAAAGACTATTCTCATGGAAAATGTGGAGTTGTCAACAAAAGGATGGTAAATTAACTGGAAGAAGTAAAACGGGCTTACTACATAGGCTTTCTTTTCAACTGCATGAGTATTTTTTGTACCAAGCTTAACACAGTTTGACTGCATAGTTTCAGCACTTCCAAGAGCAAGCATTTTATGACAACTAAGTTGCCATCCAATATCTATGCAGGAGGAGCAATATTAAATAGGGTAGAGATTAATAAATCCGCTAAGAACCTTCCGGGCATCAAATGACTTGCGGACAACAGAGAAGGCTTCTTCAGGGAGCATAGAAGCAACCTGCACAGGAGAATACATTAGGGGGGGCATAATAATTATAGAAAAGGTCTAACACTGACAGCAACAGCATGAAGCATGAGAACAAGTATATGAAAAAAAATGCAACAACAGCAAGCCAGCGGCAATTACAAGAAGGGACAGTGTAACATAAGTAACAACAAATGTAAACCACAGTGGGATGGAACTTCAAAGCAAACACATGTTGAAGCCTTGAAGGTATAGCAGGAAATATCATACAGCACAACATTTCAAATTGCTCCTTGTAGGCGATCATTTAGATAACTACATAGTGTACACTGTACAGTACATATAACACTCATCCAGCCATTTTCCTGATTAACTAGATAAGGTTGCGATTTGGGAACATTGCAGCAGCGCTTTTAATCCAATTGCAAACCGTTCATTAAAACAAGTATGTTCCTAGAAAGTGACGAATTAAACCTCAATTTCCATTAGCATATCACCACGGAAAAGCTGCACTCCGTCTCCTTGAGGAATCGTCAATTAAATAAATGGCACGAACTAAGTAAAAATAAATCGTAAGCCTAGCAAAGGTCACCTAAAACCTCTGTTTCAGCAACACACTGTGTCACTGTCGACTCACCTAATAAAATGCTAAAGCCTCGCGAATTTCATGGCATTATGTCCCAATGTCAGAAAATGCAGTATGTTAGCGTACCGGGAACTTGAGGGCCTTGGCAATGGCCTGGAGGAGCGGCGGGGAGACGCCGAGGAAGTCCTTGCCGGGGTCGTCGCTGGCGGGGACGGCGAGCTTGGAGAGCCGCCAGAAGCCAGCCTCGCGGGCCACGCCACCCTCCTCGGGGGCGGTCTGGCGGAGCTGCTCCTTGTGGCGCCGATCCAGCCGCTTCTTCTCCGACGGGTACCGCCGCTTGCCCGTGCGCCTCGCGCAGCGCACGACGGCAGCGAGCGCGCCACATCGGCGTCGCGGGAACGCGCTGGTCGCGTAGAGGCCGCTGGGGTTCGCGGCCACGTGGTGGGGAGGCGGGAGGGAGAAGGATTGGAGCTTGATGCCTGAGGCCGCGGGAAGCGCCATGGACATTGGATGGGTCTGGACTCTGGAGAATGAAGGGGGTTTGTGCCCCTGCGGATAACGTGGGTTTTAGCCTGGTTTACAGGGGCCATTTTATAAGAGACAACAAACAAATCCATTTGTTCCACGGATTTTTCCTGTGTAACGTCTTCTTTTCTTTTTAAATAAAATTCGAACTCTATATCAGCCAGCTGCATTGGTTGGTTGGCGAATTCAGGCAGTTGTCGAGACATAAAATGCGAAGGATGCAGGATGACTGAAGTTCTGGATAGAACTGATGTTTTTGCCTGAAGCCATAGTTCGTTAGCAAGCAAGCTGGTTACCACCGCCATCCAGTCAGAATTCAGAACCGTGTTTGTAGAGATCGTTACACTTTCAGTATTATGCTTATCGAGTTATTTCATTTGAACCGTGCACCATATAAGCTTATCCAGATTAAGCTGACGGAAATAATTTCAGTCAACAAGAGGTCGATTTGTCTCAGACGACGCATGAACAATTTTGCCGCGACTATATATGTTCTGGAGAGATATAACATGTATATTTTGTCTGAAAAGTTCCTCAAACAGTATTACATTATAACAACAAGGTTAGAGTACAGCATAAAAACCCGGTTATATCACAGCAGCACAGAAACTGCACTCATTACCTAAACCTGCAGAACCGCATTTAACTCACACCACTTCAAACCTTGGACAAACTTGAATTACCTCAGGCCGAGTGAATAGAAAGTTCATTTCTTGGTTAGACGACAGCATCAGGTCGTTTTAATCTATCGGCCATCGGATTTGGCGGGGCCAACAAAGCTGCTTGAGAACTATGACGACGCATCGACCCCCATGATTATTTGTTAGTTTACAAGATGAGGACTGGCACTCTTGAAAGGAAGAGTGCAGGAGTATGTGACATATCTGACACCATCAAGGAGAACAACAACAAATATCCTGGAGAGGGACTTCGGAGTCATCCTCGGATCACTATCGCCATCACCAGCCTCCCTGGGGTCAGCTAGCACGGAAACAACTACCGAAGATGCTGGCTTCTTATCAGGTAACTTGCTGCTTTCAGAAGTTCTGTTAAAAGGCTCTGTGTTGTTCACCGTTTTCCCAGTGAGTGGAATCGCCGCCTCATTGTACATGATCCTCCTATTTTTCAGCTTGCCGTAATAAGCAGGAGCTGGTGTTGGAATCTTTCGAGTAGCATTAACACTTGAGGAGTTCACAGCTGGAGAAGCAGGTATTATGCCACCAGAATTGGTGGCAGTGGAAATGTCAAACTGAAATACCTCGCTGCACATTCCAGAATTTAGGATAGGGCCTGAAAAGTGTTGCATCAGAATTAGAGTAAGCGACAGTGCATTTAACACTCCAGGAGTATCAATAGAAAACTTAGTTTTCTGTAGGAAATTACTTCATCACATCAACAAAAGCAAAGAATAATTATTCAAGAACAAACTTGGCAACACCACAAAAAATTAAGGCATGTGAGTTCAGACTAGTTTTCCTACAAGATTTAGCAGAGTTATCACTTTTCCAAGAGAAGACAATGTTGCAATAAAGTATTTGGAACATACGGCAAAAACAGGATTGAAGTTGTGAAAAAACAGTAACATTGCTCAGTCACAAGTTTGAAATATGCTTAAAGCAACAAACCATGATTCTACTATTTTGCTAGCATAGAGCTGTGAACATAGGTTATACTGACGCATAAGTTTTTGTCAGGGATTAAGGCTCTTCAGGACAGAGTCTACATGATAATCGCTATATAAGACACTTTCCAAATAAAAAGCAACAATATCACTACATTTACTGAGCTCTTTTCTATGTGATTGCTAAAAGGAGGACATAAATAAAGACAGCATTCCCTCGCTAGATGGTTAAAGTGTGATATTTACTTGTTTGCAGCATTAAATATAGATTTGAGTTCCAATTTCCTAAAAAGTAGAGTGACGTTATTCTTATCTAACATGCATTTTACTTTTCTTAATGGGACAATCAGTTCAATCCTTTAGACTTCTATTTTAACTTGGTAATATTATTCTCTGTAGTATTTGGTCTGTCATAAAGTAAGATAATGTGGGAACCTTCTTGACTAAAACATCACAACATGATGTGTCAATGCAACAGAGAAATGTTAGTTTAGATCGTAAATGGAATTTATAGCTGCGGTATCACGATTCACAAAAAACAAGAATACGAGATTTGCAAACTATTGTTCTGCTTACCTGCCATTCCTTCGCGGAACCACTGTGGCAATGGTCCATCTACTGGGGATTTCTCTTGTGGGTTCATATTATTTCCAGGCAGTGACAGATGACGAGCTATGGCTGTACTAGTCTCTTTGTGATCTATACCTGACTGGCCACTGTTTTGTTCTGAAGTCTCATGTGCTACCGCTTTCTCGCTTGCAAGCACAGAATGAATAATCAGATTGCCATTGATCTTGACATGTTTTCCATTCCTTGGCACATACAACAAAGCAGGCAGGGTCTCACTTGAGTTAAGCACAGGTTGATGCTTCTGGTCAGCACTGTCATCAGTCCCCATCATCATTCCAGAATCAACATCAGTCATGTCACTATTATTTGGACCTCCCTTAGGTACTTTACCCTGGTTATTGACACTCACTACCCTATCATGAGGCTGACCAAAATTCCTAAACGTTGCACTGTCGCTCCCCCCACTCAATCCAAAATTGTGATTGAACCCTGGAACAAAAGCACCAAAGACGAGCATAACAAGCATCAAACCGAGAAGGCTAACACTTGCCACCTTCTTGGTCTTGGTCTTGGTCTTACTCTTGCTGTCCACAGCCTTCTTGTTCTCTGGTTTCTTTGTAGCCTTGGTTGCAGCTACTGGCTGCTGCGTCTTTAGCCGAGGAATTGGTACAAGAGGGACATGGGAACCATGAGGCCGCAGGGCATACCCGGGCACCCAAGGGAAATGCATGCCGGGCATTGCTCCCGGTGGATACATCCCAGGCGGCGGGCAGTTCCGGCCGCCGTTACCGAGTTGCTGCCGCAGTGTTGCATTCTCGGCCACAATGAAGGAGATCTTAGAATTGAGGTCATTTATCACCGAGTTCATTGACTTGACCTTCTCCTCCAGCTCCTCGACGTACCGCTTCTTCCTCTGCCGAGACAGCTGCGCGCTCTCGCGGTTCCGTATCAGCCGCGCCGCCCGCCTCGTGTCCTCCCCCTCGCCGACGGCGCCTCCCTCGTCGGAGTCCACGGCTGCCCGCGAGGCTGACGCGGAAGGAGAAACCTCACCGTCCCCGGATCGGCGGCACTTGGCCGCCTCCGAGCTCGGCGCGGGGCTCGCCGGCTTCCGCTTCAGGCTCCAGTTAGGAGCGCCGCTGCTCTTCCCCTCGTCCGACTCCTCGTGCTTGACCTCGCAGCTGCCGTCGGCGACGGCCGAGCCGGTGCCGGAGGCGGTGGGGGAGGACGAGGAGGCGGTTGGGCCGGATCCGGCGGCGGAGTCGCTGCCCTCGGGGGAGTCGCTCCGCTCGGGCGAGCGGAGGAGGAAATCCTCGACGGAGAAATCAGCGGGCAGGTCGAAGTCGAGGTCGTCGCAGTCGCCGGCGGCGCCGAGGCCGAAATTCCCGAGCGGCAGGCCGTCGTCGTCCGCGAGGTGGAGGTCCGGGTCGAAGAGGCCGGCCGGGTAGTGGCGGAGGTCGAAGTGGGAGGAGGGGTCGAGGAGGGCCGGCTCCGCCATGGCCGCGCCTCGGGGGGACGGACGGAGGGTTCAGTTCAGTTCAGCCTAGGGTTTTGGGCGGCATCCATGGAGGTGCAAGGGAGAACAGAACGGGAGGAGTGGTGTAGGAATTTGGAATTCGCAAACTCGGGGCGGGGGCTGCGGTGCGGAGGGGACGGAGTCGGGTGTTGACGAGCCCGTGCCTCGTGCTCGGGACGTGCGGATCCAGTTTTCCCCCGCCCGTGGAATTCCATGCGCAGTCCGTGGGGAAAGGGACCCGCTTCGTACTGGGCCCGCATGTCATCGGGCGTAGGGAGTGTTCCGATCGGTGCGGCTGTGTGGCTGGGCGGGCGGGGAGTAGCTAGATCTAGGATTGCCGTTCGGGTGGGGTGCTAAAAGTGGTAGTCCGACGTGAGTAACGCCGAAGTTAAGGCGGCCGGGACGGCGTGCGCTGACGTGTGGGCCCACGGGCCCGCTGTGCCAGGTGCGGTGTGTGAGGGTGACGATGAGTAGTGTGTAGAGAGGGATTTGCTTGGGAAGGTTCTGGTTCTGGTTGGTGGGTCAGTGGGTGGTGCAGTAAATGTGGCTGCTCTGGATAAGTAATTCTGAATGTGCTTTCTTTTATTCAACATATTTTACATAAGCACCCTCTCGTGTTAGCTTATTTTCAGCTCCGTCATTTGCAGGCCAGGATGTGGTCGTAGCGGTGTGCGTAACACGTGCCTTCATCATTTTTGGTGTGAGCTTTCCGTTGCGTAGAAGCAAGACAAGCTAGAACGGAAATGCAATGGTGTAAGGGATGATCACGCGGTCGTACAGGCGCCTCTAGTCTAAGCTTTCTGTTTGTTTGTTTTTGCCTAAACTGTGATGTTTATCATGACTAAATTAGTTACACGAGAAACAGAGGTCCCGGCTTTGTGTTGATGCACACCTCTAGAGTTTTGGCTCTTTTCTTTTTGGAAAAGAATTTTTTTAATCTATTCGTACAGAGAACACCAGACATGAGGACCTTGTTGATGTAGCGGTGCTTTAATGATGCCAAGGCTATTTCTACCTTGTTGCGAGACGTAGTTCTATCACGCCTCTGGCACGGTGCACCAGCTCTGCCCAGTAGTGTAGTGGCGCGCGAAGTTTTTCTATATGGTTTTATTATCATTTTTCAGAATCTGCATCGGTTTTACTTCAGTTTTTCTTTTCATTTTTCTTTCTTCGGCTTTCTTTGTTTCTTTTTAACGTTTTCATTGCTTCTCTTCAGTTTTTTTTTTTTTAAGATATGTCTACATTTTTCATGCACACTACACACTGTTCATGTACATCATGAACATTTTTCCATACACATTAACATTTTTTAAATACATGATTAACATTGTTTCATACATACTTTTTTATGTATAGTTTAATCATATACATTGTAGATCTATAACATTCTTAAAAAAATAACTTTTTAAAATACATGATTAATATTTTCTAAAACGCATTTTTTGAAGAAAAAAAATGAATATCTGTTCGAAAAAACAAATATACGTTGAAACATTTCTATAAACTGTTTTAACAATTTATATTTAATGAACATTTTCTCTGAAATGTACAGACATATTATTTAAACTCATAGAAATTAAAAAAATGTAATCCATATTTTATGAATGGTATGAAACATTTTTACAATTATAGGAACATTTTTTAACATTAAAAAACATTTTAAAGTTCACATGCATTTTTTAAAACAGCGGACATTTGTTAAATGTCACACAAAAATTGAATGCTATCAAGAACTTTTGAAAAATACGTTAACAACCTTTTACACTGCGTTAACATTTTTTGGAATACATGAATATTTTTTAATGCCAACAACAACTTCTAAAAATTATGGTAACAACTTTTTTACATCGTGCTACCATTTTTTTGAAGCGCGTGAACATTTCTTAATGCCATTAACATTTTTAAAAAGTTATGCCAACATTTTATTAACATTGCATAAATATTTTAAATATGAATATTTTTATTTTAAGATATTCTGCAATGTAAATAAAAGGAAAAAATCAGAACAAACAAACGGACGAAGCAGCGTCCCACATAGCTACGTTTCTTTAGCCGGACCATAGCTCGCTATACGCGATATATAGTTGTGATCACTTGTTGTTCTACTTGTTGGCTTTTGAGAAACCTTTGTGGATACTTTCCTTGTTGGGGTTTGGACCTGTTCCAAATGCCCTAAGTACTAGCTCATATAGTAATGCATTTCCCTTTTAGAAATGCAATATTTTAACATAACCAATTTTTTTCTTTTGTTGTTTCTTTTGCAGGTTGATGATTATGGAGAAAAGAAGAAGAAGATTTAGTCTAGGTTAAGTCTACATTTTATTTCCTTTTTTTTTTCCTCAATGTAATCATGAATACTTGTAATGATATTTATATTAATAGAATGTATTGTTTCTTTTAACCAAATTGTAGGATTTGTAATATTACTATGTACTAATTCATTTATCAATACCATTTCAATTTGTATTATCAAACTTATAATTAAGTGTGTATTCTTTATTTATTATAATTAAGTGTGCTTCCTATTTCTCTATTCTTAATTATTGAAATGCATTTTAATTTCATAAATGAATTGTACTTTCGTACTCAAGTCCTTATGTTATATATGATTTGAATTGTGATCCAAACATGCAAATATGAGCAAAGGTCATGCCCAATTTCCATTTGAATCCAGAAATTATTCAAAGTTTAAATAAACGTTTTAAATTTACCCTGGTTTTCGTCGCATGAATGTAATGCTCGAGCAAAAAAAAGTCCTGCTCTCTGTGAACTACGGGTTATTACACCTAATCCTTTTATCGCCGCAAGACCGGCTAATCGTATGCGGGAGTGGATAGAAAAGTGAGTGCTTTCTAAAGCTTCATGAAGGAAGGTTACTGTCGTAGCAATGCCCCCCAAGTACCATGGCAAAACATGAGCTTGGAGGGCACCCTGCGGTAGTAGCCCGACACTTTGTCCAAAAATTCCGCTCCAATAGAGGAGCGGTAATACCAATCATATGTGTGGTACTATCGGCCTGTAGGTAGCATTTCTACAAGAAGGTCCTAAGACGACACGTGTATCGAAGACCATTCGACCAAACAGTGTGCAATGCATGAATCGCAAACGGTATGGTAACATAATCGTCACCAAGAAAATGAATTGTATGTGATGGTTGATCCATCAAGCACGATTCAAATAAGAGTTGCATGTGCTATATGTGGCATACAGTTGATCCATACGAACTGTTTGCAATGAGCCAAAGAACACAAACAATTACCCATATCAAGATGTGTGCGATGGACGACATACATATCACTCGGATAAACTAATTTGCGATGAACCAAAATAATACAAATGATTATCCACATCGAGATGTGTGCGATATACGGCATACACATCATTCGGATGAACTGTTTGCAATGAGCCAAAATAACATAACTAATTACACAGATCAAAATGTGTGCGATAAACAGTATACATGTCACTCGGATGAACTATTTACGGTGAGCGAAACTAACACAAACGATCACTCAGATCAAGATGTGTGCGATAGACGGCATACAGGCCACTCGGATGAACGGTTTGCGATGAGCCAAAATAACACAAATAGATTCGGTGTAACAAGATGTGTGTGATACCCGACAAACATGTCAACAATCAGAATTATGTGGGAAGACGATAATAACACATATGATTCCTGATAATAAGTTGTGTGTGTTGTGGGCAAATACTTGCTGGTAAACAATTGTCTGTGATTGTTGAAATCATCACTAACGTGTTCCTTAGTTTAACCGTATGCGATGTAATTTACTATGTCTACACAACATCTATGCTCTATCTACATAACAACAAGATATATACTTATAACAACATGATTTCATAACCAAATTAAATATCCAATTACATAACTGATTACACATAACATTTGTCCATCTCAATAAACAATAACATGCATAACAAACTAGAAGAAACGATTATCAAATCATCTACTTCGTGTGATGCTTGCTGCCACTGCTCTTCTTGTGACTCGACCCCTTGCCGTCTGCACGACGAAGGCACTTCCTCATGTCAATGATCTGCATGTACATCTTGTAGCTTGTGTACGCGTCCTCGGTCGCGTACTTGACGTGATCTTCATTCAGTCTCTGCACCCAGGCCCTGTTACAGGCAGACTTGTTCTTGTTGCACTCATCCTTCTAGTTTCTGTAGTAGGGGTCGATGATGGCCACGACGAGGTCAACAAGGGAGTTCTTCTCCTTCTTGCTGCCCCAGACCCTGTACCGACCTTGGATGTAGAAGAGCTTTTGACAGGCCAAGCCCGAAGTCTTGAGCACCTTTACATCACTGGTGGTGTCCACCGTTGTGAACTTGTAGCCGGGGCTGTTTACAAACCTGGCGAAACGCTCGCAAGGCCTTGTGTCCATACAGCAGTGATAGATGATAGCGTGATGGCCCGCGCATAACTGGGTGACGGCAACCTCATGATCATACCCGACACGACCGTCGGTGTACTCGAGGTCGAAGCCGACCACTTTAT
>CBMN010757725.1:0-10547 GCA_000582825.1 Hordeum pubiflorum
GCCGTGACAAATCCACGACACCTACTTAAACTCCAAGGTTGTTAGACCTTAATAAGAAGAGACAAGGAGTACCCCGCTCTACAAATTGTAGGAACGAAGTATGTCTAACAGAGGGGGGTGAATGGGAGATTTAAAATTTCTTTCAGGAAACTTCAAATCTCTCAGAACACAGCAGCGGAAATAAACAGGGCAGTGACAAGACTACTAAGGACATCTACCGAAGCAAATCAGATACGAGCATCGAAGAGAAATCACATGACTGAAACATTATCGAAGATAAACAACTGAAGGCAAATTAGAGTACAGAGGTGACCAGTGGTGCTTGATGGGAACAGAGTATTTGTTTGACCAGTTCACTCTTCTGTAAAAGAGCTACGTCTGGTTAGAGGGACTTGGGATTTAACCTAGAAGATGAAGTCTCTTTATCCTATTCTCCTCGACAACAAGTTCGTCAACTTGTGCCGACCGCTCAGGGTAGATACTTAAGGCGATCTCCATAACCTTCACAGACTTTGTCTTAGTGAACAACAATTACTCTTGGTTACTGAAGACTTTGACACCTAACCATCTAGAGAGTTGGTAGCTCTCAAGAGTAACAGGTGGAGCATACTAAACTTAGATCTCAGTGATGCTAAACCACTATCTAATTTTTTGGCTCTGGGTTTTCGCTTGGTGGATTTTAAACTCAAATCTTTTGGAGAGAGGGTGATCAGACAATCTTGTCGGAATCACGTGGAGCATCCAACGATCAACATTGGAGCGAGGTGGCTATTTATAGCCGCAGCCTTCCCGAGGGGTAAAAGACAATTTTGGACATGACATCTAGCCAATGACCAACCGACACGTTTCCAACGGTCGGATTTCAAATGCACCCAACAACTTTACTTGACGAACAAGTAAGCTGACTTGTCGGTCCGAACCAAATCTCTCGCAGTCCCGAAGATCAATGTCTTTGGCTAGCGAGTATTGTTTCGGAACACAAAGAGATTTCTCAAAACTCTCATATTTGTCGGTTTAGCATCCGAGAAACATAAGTTTCTAACACTATACCCCTCTTGGTAGTACGGTGGTCCTATGACTCAATGAAGAGAAAATGAACTATGAAAGAAAATACTACGTCTTCTCTCCATCTTCATTCTTCTCGATTGCAGTCAAAACTCTCAGACCAGGTACCGAAGCAATTGCTTCACTTCAGTAATTTTTGGGGGTCAACTTCATCACGCATAATCTTCAATGATAATCTTCACTGCTGCGCAGGTGATTATCTTCATAGTTTGTACCAAACTCCTCTTGACTCTAGGGACCTATAATCTCTGTGTGCATTAGCAAACACATTAGTTCCTCACTATTTCTAACAACTATCTCCAAAACACAAGGAGGCAGATTATTGCGCCAACACTTTCTATTGACCCGGGTGTTTGGTTGCCCGCCTGCTTCCCCTTTTTGTTGTGTGTGGTGAGTTGTCTTTTTTTGTCTTCCACTTTTGTGGTCCCAGGGGGTTCCTTCTTTCTAGCGAGTTTGTTTTTTGTTTTCTCCGTTTTGCTTATGCTCCTCGGCTCAGATCATACACGTGAATGCTTCCTGGTGCTCTTATTACTCGTATAAAGGATGGTGGAGTACCCACCTCCCTGGGCTCTCCGCGGGCGAAGGGAGCCTCCTGGCCGTCCATCGCACGGTGGCGTGTCGGGAGAGCCAGGCGGGAGCGCCCCGAGCCGTCCGATCTGCACGGACGGCTCTCGCCCCGGGAGACCCGACTGGCGGTCCATGACGGGTGGACCGCGGCTGCATGCCCGGGGCCACAGTCATTGGGCAGAGGCCGTCACACCTGTGGGTGAGAAAATGCATGGTTTCTTGCGCGCTAAGCCATGCCCGGACCCGCGTGGCGGCGTGTATGATCCTCGTCGGCCCGAAGCTGCGCGGCTTGGTCGGGTGGTCGCTCATGGCCATCCGGTCTGTCCAGACGCCTCAGACTCAGGCAACGCGTCTGGGTGGACCATGACGTGTGGACCGCCCAGCTGGTCCGGGCCCATCGTCATGCGGCGGCCTTCGTCGCGCCCTTGCCCGCACTCGAAAGCCTGGCTGGACCTATCTGTTGGTTTCTTCGGCAGAGCCATCTGCCCACCCATCATGGAACACATGAATAGCCGTAGACCCGCCACAGCTATAGCGACTGAACCAAATGGCGAGGGCCTGGTTGGATCCGGCTGTTGGTGCCTTTGTCCTTGCCGGGCTGGTTTGTCACTACAGTCAGGGCGTACGGTCCGACCGATGGTGGCCTGCGTGGCTCCCGCTGGATATCGCGCGATATCCTACCCGGACGCGCTCACCATGACCGCGTGGGTCATAGCTAAAATTGCACGAGTTAGTCTACAATCACTATTTTGAAGATGGGATGGAGGTTGTAATAGATGAATATTATTTATTTGAAGATAATATTCTTTTCCAAAAAAAAATAGTCTTAATTTTTCTTTTTTTGGCGGATGAGGTGATAGTATTCTTTTGTCATAGTTTTTAGATGGATGGTGTGTAATAGACGAATATGTTGGTAAATGAGTTTGAGTAAAGTAGTGGGAGATGTTGTAAATGTCATGTAGAATTTTTTTGGGTTGTTTGAATGGAGATGGGCATGTTTGCTCGTCAAGTTGCCCGTCCGTTTGGCTCTCCTTGATGATGAATGACGGGTGGACCATGGGCATGTGCGGGGCCACCGTCGTGTGGTTGTTTTGGTCGGCCCCGCGTGCGCTGTTTCGCTTGCCTGTCCGTCTCCGCGTCATGCGTGGGGCTTTATCGTTTGGACGCAGCGGCCTGTCCGGCTGCTGCTAGATTCTGTGTTGGAGATGCTTGCGTTTCCTTTGGGCACTGCGGGCTGGTTGGCGGGGTTGTGGTCGGGTGCCTGCCCTTCCTTTGGGTGCTGTGGCATGGTCGGTCGGGGTCTGTCCGGCTGGCGTTAAAATGTTGTGGTCGAGTGCCTGCCCTTCCTTTTGGTTTGCTGTGGCCTGGTCGGTCGTGGTGTGCCCTGCTTGTGCTTGTTGATTGCGCTCTTGCCCGGACCATGGGTTGCCTATTCGGTTCGCGTGTCATGGTGGTGTATTCTCTTGGTGCATTACATCTGGTTCAGACGTTTTACACGGGTTTGTCGTTTCCGTGCGCGCTTTCTTCCTATTGCCATGCCATTGGCTGGCACCGTATTCGTACAACTGTGCATGGGGTCGTTGCGGGCCGAGGCGAGGCGGTTCAGACGTGATTTTCCTATTTTCCCCTTTTGTTTGGTGGTTGCAGTGTTTAGCGGGTCATTTGCTATTGTTTTTCTGTTGCCTTGGTGCCTACTCATTTCGTGTTGCGAGGGCGTTGCCGTCCGTTTAGGCCCGTCTCCTTCCCAGTGTTTAGCGGATGCACAACCGGTTGTCACTTTACCTGTTACGTGCCCTTTACCTGCTCCTGAGGAATTTTTGCCCGGTCTCTTCCTGGACCAGAGTGAGTGTAGGCTGCTGTTCCGCCTCTATGTTGTGGTTCCCTTTGGTTATTTTATTTTGCTGTACTGACCATCTAGGAGTTCATGTTGGTGCAGGGGAGCACCTAGCTGCTATTGACGTTCGGGTGCGGCTTCGGCCTCTTCCGTCCCGGACGAACGCGGAGTCCATTGTTTGTGTCCTTGCTTCTAGAGTTGCCTTGCTGGCTATGATTGATCATTTGCCTGTTACGTGTGTCGATGCTCAAGCATGTCTCCGACCTCTCCCTTCTCACACATATGTGCAACCAGCTGACGGCTTGTCTGTTCATAGGGTCCCCTTGCCTGCGCCGGCTAGTCCTCTGCCGGTTCTGACTGGTGATTTATCGCGCGTATGTGCGGCCGGATGAAGCCTCGCCTGTTCCTAAGGGTTGCTTGCCTTCTCCGGTTGACCCTTCTTCTGTTTCGGCTCACCCTCTAGATGTGGAACCTTTCATTGGTTTACTTGTTCATACGAGGCGTTTGCGTGCTCCGGATTCACCTGTGCTCGTTTCGGCCACCCCTCTCGCATGGATGCGCAAGCCACTGTCAGCTTGGCTGCTCTGAAGGGCCTCTTGTCGATTTCAGGTGGGTCTTTGCCGGTTCTGAATGTCCATGCTCGGGCACGCCTTCGGTCTCTCAAATCTCATGCGGATGTGCAGCCGGTCGTCGTGTCGCATGTTGCTAGCGGTTCTTTGCGTGCTCCTGTGGGTCCTTTGCTCGTTCCCTGTGCCGATGCCTGGGCACGTCTTCGGTCTCTTCATCCTAGGATGGTTGTACAGTTGCCTGTCGGTTCGCTTTCTCGTAGGGGGTGCTGTCGGTTTCTATGGGAGACCCTTCGCTGGTCCGTGTTGGTGGCACTCTAACTCGTATTGCCTCTCCCCATTTGAGCACGGATGAACATGCAGTTGTACCCTCACCTATTCGTAGGCTTTCTTTGTCAGCTTCTCAGCGCCTTTTGCCCGTCCCGTTGCCGCGCCAAAAGAGGGAGTGTAAGTCTTTGGCCTCGTCTCTGTTTTGTGGTTTGCTCTCATCATTTTAATTTAGCTACTGACATTTCAGTGTTAATCTATGGCTATGTAGGGGATGGTTTCTCCCCCCTACTCAGTTGCGCGGCATCTGCCAGGAATTGTAAACACCGCAAGCTTTGGTTGGGTCTGTACCGTGCTTCCAAAGTGGTCTTGCCTTTTTTGAAGCCTTTTGACGCTGATTGGAGTGGCTTTACGCTCGAGGAGGCTGAGATGCTGAAAGGTATACCGAGGTTTCTTATTCACGTTGTTTTAAAGCCATGGCCTTTTTCCTGATGCCTATTTTGTTTTTTGTAGGTTCTTGAAGGAAAAGGTCATACTTCGGATCTGCGGATTTTACTTGCACTAGGTGCCTAGCTTCCTTGTGGTGGGCTGAGAGGGTTAAATCTGACTCTGCTTGGACCAGGAGCCGTGTTGTTTACAATTCGTGTTGTAGAGGAGGCAAGGTCTACATTAAACCTTTTTATAGGCCGCCAGAATTCCTGAACGAGTTGCTTGATTTCAATGGGCCTCCCAGGATGAAAGAGTTCGTTAGAAAAATAAGGTAGTACAATTGTTTGTTTGCATTTACTTTGATGCGAGCTAAGATTGATCACTCAATCAATGATGGTAAAGGCCCAAATATTTTTAAAATCAATGGTCAGGTCTGCCACCGTATGGGCTTTCTCTTACCAAAGACCGAAGATGATCCAAAATATGCGGAGCTGCATATCCATGATACATAGAATGAGGTGAAAAATAGAATGAAGGCGTTGACCAAATAGGGTGAATCTGATAGTGGTTTAAGTGAGCCGATAGTCGAGGGTCTTCTGAACATGCTTGATGAATGTAATCCTCTTGTTTAGAAATTCCATATGGCAAGAGATGTATTGAGAGAAAACGATCATATTGACATAGCTATACGCATGATTGCTCCAGGTGAAGGTGATGGGCCTCAGTTTAACCTGCCGACGACAAATGAGCTTGCAGCTTTGGTGGTTGGTGATTTTATGCCGGAGGCTCCTTGTTGGGATCTAATTATTCGTTCCACCAAGGGTTCAAAGCTGTGTCATATTTCGTCGCTTGATAGTGGTTATGTGCCATTATAGTATCCATTGCTTTTCCCATACGCCACTTATGGGTTCCAGTTAGGCATGCCTTACATTAATGTTCCTGATGAGGGTACAAGTACAGAGACCTGGGAGGGCAATGCAAGGGCGAAAATGACCATGTAAGACTATTACAGCTTCTACTCGCATTATAAGCCTGACCGATGTAATCCCTTTTTGTGCTGCGGTCTACCGTCATCACATGCTGTGGTTGATTCGCGAGCGTGCATAGATGAGTGTAGGCTTCAGTTCATTATAAAAGCACAGAATGACCTTAGAGTAGAGAGTATGCAGGGCGTGGTCGATGCAATTGGTGAGGGCCATGTTCTTGGAGATTCTATTGGTAATAAAAATATATTACCATCGTCTCACACAGGTGGTAAGCGGTACATGATTGAAAATTTCCAGGATGCAGTGGCTGTTTCCCGTGTCCATGGGTGCCCTGACGTATTTTTACACCTTTACTTGCAACCCTAAATGGCCAAAAATTCTTGAATCACTTGAGCCTAGTCAAAAGGCAACGGACAGGGCTGATATTACCGTCAGGATTTATCACATGAAGCTTGCCAAATACCTTCATAAGATCAAGAAAGGAAAGCCCTTTGGACCTGTTGTTGCAGGTAATATTTGCTTGAGCAGTAGATTTTTGCCTTGTTTTGTTTCTCTGTGCCTCTTTTGTTTATGCCGTGCTTTATTCTACATTCCTCAGTCTTGCACACAATAGAGTTTCAGAAGAGGGGCCTGCTGCACGCGCACATCCTTATCTGGCAGAAGAAGCAAGCTCGAGAGGTATCTCCTTCTCTCATTAATTCTTTCATTTGCGTTGAGATACCTGACTCGAAGGAGGATCCTTTGGGTTATGTTCTTGTCTCTGAATTCATGATGCACAATCCCTGTGGTGCAGATAATGAAAAGTGTCCTTGCATGAGAAATGCAGTATGCTCAAAGAAATTTCCAAAAACGTTTCAAGATGAAACCTCTGTTGATAAAATGGATTTCCTGTATATAGGCGGCCTGACAATGGTCGGTTTTTTATTAAAAATAAAATTAGGCTTGACAATAGGCATGTTGTCCCTTATAATATGTATCTCCTTAAGAAATTCCAGGCTCATTTAAATGTTGAGTGGTGTAACCAAATGTATGTCATTAAATATCTTTACAAGTATGTTACCATAGGCCCTGACAGTTCAAAAACTATGTTCGAGCGGGTTACAAGAAATGGCGAGGAAATCGATGAGATTGAGGAGTACAGGGTGTGCCGTTATATGTGCAATCATGATGCTTTTTGGAGGGCCAATGGTTTTGATATACATAGCAAATCTCCCTCTGTTGAGAGGCTTCCTTGTCATATAAAGAATATGAATATCGTGCATTTTCGTACGAAGGCAACTCTGCCTCCGGTGGTTAACAATGCTCTCTTTGAGAAGACCATGCTAACTGAATGGTTTGTGGCAAATAGGAATCATGTAAAAGCCAGGAGCTTGACCTACTGTGATTTCCCGAGTAGGTGGACTTGGGTACTGGACAAGAGGGTTTGGGTTGAAAAAACGCGTGGTGATAGGATTGGCAGGATATATTATGTGGACCCGTCGAGTGGTGAACTATACTATTTTAGAATGCTTTTGATGATTGTGAAAGGCACTACATGTTATGCTGATGTTAGGACCTACAATGGCGTTGTATATGCAACCTTTAGAGAAGCTTGCTCTGCAAGAGGTTTGCTCGGTGATGATGCAGAGTGGTATAGTGCATTTGGCGAGGCTTTAAAAAGGGGAATGGTGGGGCAATTATGACAATTATTTGTTACGCTGGTTATTCATTGCCATATGAATGACGAAAACCTTTTCTTTGAAAAATACTGGAGATTCTTGAGTGATGATATATTGTATCGAATTCGTTCCTTCATGGATGATTCCCACCATGACGTTCCTGATGAAGAATTGAGATAATCTTCTTGATGAGTTGGCTGTCATTTTTCTTAAAAACGTTTGTATTATCTTAGATCACAGTTTGCCTTTAAAAACTGCATACGACACTTCTGTGTTATGTGAAGACATGGTTGATGAGGCTTTAGATGTTGATTGTGTTAGCCTGATGATGAAAGCAAAGGCAATGTACAGACAATTAAATTCCGATCAGCTGCATGCTTATAACTCTATCGTTGATCGGGTTGGATCTGGGGAACCTGGGTTTTTCTCTCGATGCCTATCTTAGGGGAAGTAAGAGGGTTGTTCTTGCCATCGCGTCCTCTGGGGTTGCGGCGCTTCTCTTTCCCTTGTGAAGAACGGCTCATTCGAGGTTTAAGATACCTATAGAACTTAATGAAAATTTGACATGCGATATTAAGAGATCTTCCATGCTTTATTCTCTGATCGAATCAGTTTCTCTCATCATCTGGGACGAGGCTTTGATGGCAAACTGGAGGTGTTTTGAGGCGCTCGATCGAAGTTTCAGTGATATTTTATCAGTGAAGGATCCTTCCTTGGCAAAGGTTGCTTTTGGTGGTAAATTGGTTGTTCTTGGCGGTGATCATAGGAAGATTTTACCGGTAATGGAGGGTGGTACTCAAACTCAGGTGGTCAATGCTGCGGTTACAAACTCACCTCTGTGGAATTCCAAAGTAGTTCTGCACCTTCGTATTAATATGCGATTGTCCGTTCAAGGAGCTGACCCTGTTTTGCAGAACGAAATGGCTACCTTTGCGGATTGGATTCTTAACATGGGTGATGGTAAAGCGGAGACCGTGGCTCGTGAAGGAGAAACCAGTCCGTCATGGATAACTGTCCCTGATGATCTTTTGGTGCATACTGATGGTGATAAAATTCAGGCTATGTTTGATTCTGTGTACGTGAACTTCGCTGATAAGCATAAGGATCACTTTTACCTTCGATAAAGGGATATTCTAACACCGACAAACGACATGGCAGAAATAATCAACGACCATATTCTTTCTTTGTTGCCTACGGAAGAAAAGGAGTATTTAAGTTGTGGCACTAGAGGGAGCTATGCGGATGGATTTTGTAACATGGACGCCTTCTATCCCGTTGAGTATTTAAATGGAATCAAGGTTAATAATTTTCCATACCATAGGTTGGTGTTGAAAGTAGGTGCCACCATCATGCTTCTTAGGAATTTGAGTCAGTCTATAGGCTTGTGCAATGGCACTCGTCTTGTGATTACTAGCCTTGCGAAGAGGATTATTCAGGCGGTTGTTATGACGGGTTCAAATGTCGGGGACGTTGTTTATATACCTCGGATATGCTTAACAACAAAGAATGCTAAATGGCCCTTCACCTTACATCGATGGCAGTTTCCTGTTAGGGTTTGCTATGCAATGACCATAAACAAAAGCCAAGGTCAAACTCTTGCAACCATTGGTTTGTACCTGAAACCCCCTATCTTTATGCATGGACAGCTGTATGTGGCGGTGTCGCGCGTGATATTGAGAAAATCGTTGAAAATACTAATTGAAAACGAGGATGGCATAACTGGGTCTGAGACAAGGAATATTGTATTCTGTGAGATATTTGAGGCTATTATGCGAAACTAGCGTGTCTGTGCGCGTCGTACATTTTATATGCTTGATCGGTGCTCTCATCCAAGTAAAGCATGCCGGTGAAAGGGAACCACAATTCATGAGCCGGCCACAATACGCATTAGCAATTGTGTGGAGAGGTTAATACGGTAATACCCTACGTGCCCGAGCAGGCAGCTGCTCTATCATTGGGGCCTGTCGGTTGGCGTTTGGAGCCGTCCAACGAAACGACATACGAGATGTGGTCATCTCTCTGGCTATTAGTTTGGTTGGGCTTGCAAGCTGGGAAAAGCAAGCTTGACGACAGTGAGACGCACAGGTCGAACTCACAGTGGCCTTTTTGCCGTCTAGCGACCTACCGTCGAAAATAATCGGCGCGTTTCGCCCGAAGACATCAGAGCTGGGTAATAATTTTCCTTTCGTTTGGGCGTCTGGTGGGGTCTTTGACCCTTTTTGCTTAGTGTTATCTGATGCGTTGCCATTGCGATGGTTGCAAGCATAGAGGTAGCATCATCGTCGCAGCTTCAGTTAATGGCGTAATGGTTGCCTGCTCTTTGGTTTTGCCTTTGGTGGTTTTTTTAGCCGGTTAAGGTTTTAATTTTTTTTTCTTGTGCGCAGGCGCAGGAATCTGGTTGGGGACAGGGCTGTTCGCTACTTCTTGACGACAGTTTAGCCTCGTCCGAAGCTTGCCGAGGGGGCTGGTGGATGTTAGCAGAGCTATATATTCAGCCTGTGGACAAGAACCAATGGAGAGTGGATATGAAGTGGCGCATGGGCATAGAGCCCTGGTAAACGTCTCTCGACAGAACGAGATAGTACGCGCCCTTCGAGGCCAACGTTCTGGGCGGTCCAGAAGGTGCATGCTTACATGGGCGAGTCACATGCTCGGTCGTTCTAATAGTCTCCGGGTAGAAACATGACTTATGACGGCGCCTGGCACCAAGGGGAAGGCCAGTGTGGTCAATTCAGCTACCAACACATAAGTTGACTTTAGGCTGTTTAGTTTTTGTCGTCTTGTCAGCCGACGACGATGTTCTCATTTGTTTTTTTCTTGGTGCTGGCGAGCGCAGGAACCCAGTTGGAACTGGAGTTGCTGGCTGCAATATGCCCGGACGAACGCGCGTATCCGAAAGCCAAAGCTGCACCATCCGATAGCCGGCTGAACCGCACTCCGCATGGCCGGATGGATGACCCACCCCACAGATGGGTGGACGTAGTGCCGATGAACCTGAGCGCCACAACCCACAGTAAGAGGCGGCGTCCATCGCCGTTCACCCGTGTAAATAAACAGATAAGGCGAACAGCCTTGATCGTTTAGTTTTTTTTAGAAATGGAGGATAGCCCCCGGCCTCTGCATCATAACGATGCATACGGCCATATTATTATAAAGCAAATAGTTCAAACAAAGT
>CBMN010757733.1:0-11255 GCA_000582825.1 Hordeum pubiflorum
TACCGAAATTTTTTGTTTTCTGTCGCGTTCCCCAACAGGGTTGCTTTAGGTTGGTGCGGAGGCCCTCGATGGTGGTGCAATGGGGGTGGAGCGAGTCACGAGGAGCCGACGGAGCTGGAGTTGCTTGGCGGCCGGAGGTACCAACTACCATCGGGTGGCTGGAGGTGCCGGCTGTCATGGGGGTCCCCCTGTCTGGATCTGGAGTTGCCGGATTTGACGGCGCGACCCCGTCCCCTCCGGGTAGTACTTGTTGACAGTTGGTCGACGGTGCAGGTCGGCTGCCTGGGGAGGGGTGGACTTGGTCCCCCTGCCGGTGGCTGGTTGCTCTTCCGTGATGGCCTCGGGCCCTCCCTGTCCAGGTCGAGGTGGAGACTTGTGGCTGTGTGGGGAGGCGGCCACGTGTTATGGCGTTGGTGTTGAGTTGTCAGAGGATGCCGGGGCGGCGGACTTGGATGGTGGGCTTCACGATGGGCTTTCCGGCAAGTGTCGTGGTGGCGGTGGTGCCTACACCTCTTGGCTGTGTGGACGGCGGGGATGTGGGACGGGAGGCTCTGGCATGCTCTAGGGCTCCGGGTGAAAACCGTTGTCTGTTCTCAGGCTCGGCAGCGGCAACGCGTTGCGCCGTCACCCTCCTGGGGCGTTGCTATGGAGTTGTGCGGTTCCGGCCGGTCCTATGCGAGGTGGTAGGCTAGCTATAGGTTTCTTGTTGTATCTTTTGATCCGTTGTTTGAGAGTCTGCTCTTCACTATGTATCGTTCGGCTGTGTACTGTTCGGTGCTATTGTTTTATCAATGAAACGGGACGAAAGGCTGTTTGGATAGGAGACGATCAGACACTCAGTTACAGACTTTGGTAGTGAGCTGGTCGGTCACTGGCCGCATGTATACCAGCATACGCTGGCAGGCTATCTGTTGGCTAATTTGCGCTTTACTACCTAGGTCAAGAATTGTCATTTGATCAAATCAATGTATGCATGCAGCCAATCAACATCAAGACAGTGGCAAAACCGTCCTGAGCCGGCCAACTATGCATGAGTTCCTCCAATGGAGGGGCGGTGTACGCTATGCTCGCTCGTCGTCACTCTTACCTTGAATTGATCGTATATATTTCGGGCAGCAAATCCTATAAATACCATCAACTCATGGAGTAAATATACACGATACTCCTAACAGCCAGCCCCCAAAATCCATCACAAGTTCACCAGTGATTTCGCCAAATCCTCGTGAGGAGCTGAGCGAGCGAGGAGGGGTTGATGGCGAAGACGTCGTGGCCTGAGGTGGTGGGGTGGCCGGAGCTGAACGCGGCGGACCAGATCAACGTCGACCGGCCGGACGTGTCGGTGGGGTTCTACATGGAGGGCTCCCCGCTGCCGTCCGGGTACGACCCCCTGCGTGTGGTCATCATCGTCAACGCGTCCGGCGTGGTCATCAGGACCCCCGTCGTCGGCTAGCTGCTGGCCTTCAGTCCGGCCGGCTACGGAGTGTGCGTGCTTCCTGAGCGCGCGCGCACACACACCCCACCCCACCCTACTAAGCAGGGCATATGTATTTTTTTTTCAAAACGAAGGCAAAAGATTTGTCTCATGTTATTAATAAAGAAGAAACAGAGTTGTCCTTAATTTGCGAAAAAACGGACGAAAACCGTCATAACTACCCACACAGGGCCACAATGGCCGACCTGGCTACCCACACGAAAACACACACGCCATCGAAAATAAAAGCATTGTCGAGGTTTTCATATAGCGTCGTCGTCATCACTCCTCGAGCCAACGACACTGATTTTACCTTTGACGACCACCCACGAAGCCCTCGTCGCAATAGACACTAGCACCCATGTCGGCCCAAGCCAAACAGTCGACCACATGTGCGATGACCAGACAGCTCTTCTTGAGCCCCGAGCCAAGAAGGCGAAAAGCGTCGAGCTTGCGCCGACCAGCCCCCCGCAATAGACACCAATCCCATGCCATCGTCACCGCAGAGGCTCCTCCTCCACAGCTCCAACTCCACAAAGACACGGCGAGGAATGAGGATCCCTCGAACACGACTAGAGACACCGACTACCAAAATTCTGCCGCAAACCAGCTCAGCTAGCGGCTGTCATCGTTGCCAAACAGGAGACCATGCCCCACAAATCCAGGGGCCGCTGCCCTAGCATCCCCGCAGCAAACAACAGTAGAACTCACAAATCAAACTCCTAGAAGATGCCTTCTGGAAAGGATCACGACGCAGGAGCGCTGCCATCGCCAGCTCCAAGAAGACTTGGAACAAGGGTTTCCCGCAAAGCTCGAGACAGGAGGACATATGCTCTCAGACCACGACACCTCCAAGAACGTTTGTGGTGCCCGCAGGCGGCGGCGGTGGCGGCTTCGGCAAGGACGGAGCAAGGCTTTCGCCCCGGGAAGACATAATACCCACCCTCGAAACACTCTCAACCCACCCCACCACCACCAAAGCCAAGAGCAGCCTCGTCGCCGGCACAAGCACCATGCGGAGCCAGCCCGACGGGCAACACCAACGCCACTGCGGGAGCTAAATCTGACCACGCCGGGTCAGATCCGACAACCCCGCGCACAAGCAGTTGCAGCCACACCTCCGAGAGCACCAAACGTCCCTGGCGCAACCAGTGGTCGCCGTCACCAGCACCACGCGGAGACGACGAGTTGCGTCGCTGCAGAGCCTCCGCAAAAGTCAGATCTAGCTAGAGGTCGAACCGACGACCCCGAGCACAAGGGCCCGACTCGCACCTCCAGCCCCCATCACACGCCGCTGAGTGATGCCAAGGAGCGAAGGGACGCTGCCCAACACAGTAGATCAAGCTAGTGCCCCAGATCGAGCATCGCCACACCGTTGGATGCCATGCTCCTAGCTCCGACCGCCGAGCTGCCCACATAGCCTCCGCGACTACCATCCTCAACTCCGGATGCCAGCACTGCATGGAGATCGAGGGCCGCCGTTTCGGCGTCCATCCTCGCCGAGAGTGTCGCGACCTCCAGGGTAGTCACGCCACGTCACGTGAGCAGGCCCGCCGCCGGCAGCCACTGCACGACAACGTCACACGACGGCGGTGAGAGAAAGCAAGAAAGAGAGCGGGGGTGGAAGCGATGGCGCGAGTGTTTGCCCGAGTCGCCCCCGCTTGAGAGGGGCGCGAGCGGCGAGGAGATGGTTTCCAGTATATGTATCCCAACTGTATTTCGCACGTGCCGCCTCCCGCAGCCACGCCGCCCCTTGCCGGCGGCCACCACTCACCGGGCGCTGGTGGCCATCACACCGCCTCGCGCCCGTCAGTGGCCGCCACGTGTGTCACTGACTGACCGGTCCTATGCCGTTTAGCTATTTTTTAAAAGGAAAATAAAATAAACTAGATTTAAGAAAAAAAGTTTATGGGAACTGACAAAATTTGGTCTCAGACAACTTTTTTTAAAAGCCTACGGAAAACCTAAAACTTTGGTTTTATGAAATTGTTGGTTAGTTCTTTTGCTAGCATTTAGAATAAGCTGAAATAAATTATCCCCTACCCAGCTTATTCTAGAATCCTAACTAAAATTATTAATTTATTTATTTGGAAGCCTAATGCTTTCAATAAATAAATTTGATTGGTCTTTTAGAATAAGCTGGATAGTGACGGCTTAGTATAGAAGACGAAAAAAACTACCAAAACAACTGGCCCTTCATGTGTTAAGATTTGTAGCACTGCTTCATTGTCGCGGGAAGTCGTACGCATTTTCAGCGCTGCCACGCTGACCAGTTCTAATGGGCACGGCAGGGAAGCCACCGGCGCAGCCGGAGCCCGCGTCGGTGGCGGCGGCGAGGAAGCTGCACCACCTCCTCCGCTCCCGCGACCTGCGCCCGGCGCTCGAATTCCTCAGCTCCCTCCCCTCGCCGCTCACCCTCCTCCCCAACCACGCCATCAACGCCCTCCTGCGCGCGCTCGCCGCCGCCGGCCGCGTCCGCGCCGCCACCGAACTCTTCCGCCGCATCCCCGCCCCCACCGCGCACTCCTTCAACTCCCTCCTCGCCGCGCTCCTCCGCCGCGGCCGCACCCGCGCGGCCAACGCCGTCCTGGCCGCCTTCCTCCGCTGCCCACGGGCCACCCCCGACGCCGCCACCCTCAACACCCTCCTCCACGGCCTCTCCACCGCCTCCCCGCGCCCGTCGCCTCCCGCGCTCGTCAGGCTCTTCCGCTTCCTGCCGGAGACCTACGCCTTCGCCCCCGACGCCATCTCCTACAACTCGCTCCTCGGCGCTCTCTGCCGCGCCGGTGACCTGGTGGCCGCGCGCAAGCTGTTCGACAAAATGCGCGTTGGCGAAAAAGATTGCAAAGCTTCTGTATCTCCCAATGTCATCACTTACACGACCATGATCAAGGCGTATTGTGTAAGGGTCCTGGCCAACGAGGCGCTTGCTGTCTTCAACATGATGGCTGTAGATGGTGTGATGCCGAACAGGATCACTTACAACACGATGATCCAGGGGTTCTGCGAGGCCGGCAGGATGGAGCTGGTGAAGGGGTTGCTGGAGACGGACTCATTTAAGCCAGACACGTGCACATTCAACACACTGATGGCCGCACATTGTGGGGAAGGGCGGATCAAGGAGGCGATGGAGGTGTTCGGCCAAATGGCGGAGCTCCGCGTGAGTCGCGACTCTGCAAGCTATAGCACGGTGATCAGGGCGCTGTGCGAGAACAGGGAGTTCGTGAAGGCTGAAGAGCTTGTGGGTGAGCTTTTGGAGAAGGAAGTGCTCAAGAAGCGAGGGGGTTGTGTTCCGCTCATTGCGGCATACAACCCAGTTTTTGTGTACTTGTGTGAGAACGGGAAGGCAAAGAAGGCAAGGGTTCTGTTTGGGCAACTGTTGGATCGGAGGAGCAAGGTCGACTTTGCTGCATTTAAGACATTAATTCTAGGGCATTGCAAGGAGGGAGATTTTGAAGAAGGGTATCAGCTGGTGCTCTCAATGTTGAAGAGGGATCTTGTGCCTGATGATGAATGCTACATTACCATTGTAGAGGGATTTTCTCATAAAGGAAGGATGAAGATTGCATGGGAGGCCCTACACAGGATGCTGAATAGTGGTCTCCGGCCTAGCACAAGCACGTTCCACTCGGTTCTCTTGGGACTTTTGAAAAAAGAAGGTTGCGCAAAGGAAGCTGCAGATTTGATCGAGATAATGCTAGAGAGGAAGATCCGCCAGAATTTGGATCTTTCGACCAATACGATTGATGCATTGTTCAAAAGCAACCTAAATGACCGTGCTTACAAAGTCATTACATCTCTATACGACCAAGGCTATTACATCAAGATGGAAAAACTAATCGGGGACCTCTGCGAGGAAAAGAAGTTCATAGAGGCAGCCGAACTTACCTTGTTTAGCTTGCAGAAGCATCATGATTTGGGTGTGTCAGTATCCAGTACGGTTCTAGATGGCCTTTGCACAAGTGGTAGAGCTTCAGATGCGTTCCGGCTTTTCTACGAACTCATCGAGAGCGGAAGCAGTTCTGCTGCCGTTGAACCTCGCAGTTTGGTTGCACTTCATCATGCACTTGATGAAGATGGAAAAAAGGAAGAAGCTGATTTTGTTGCTAAACAGATGAGGCGTGCGGCTGCCAGAATTAGGGAAATGGTCTAAGAATTACCGTTTTCCCAGGAACCAATTCAAACTCTATGATTATCCGTACACACTCGGCCTTGATTGAACAGAGAGCAGGATGCTGAAGCTGAACTTCCAACCGCTCGCCTTGATCAACCGCATGACAAGAAATGGATCGTTGAGGAGTGTTTGATGTTGTAAGAACGCAGACAGCAAATCAAATCAATATATGTTCGTTTAACCATCCTTAGAATGGTTTGCTTGGACCATTGTACGGGCAGGCTTCGAGACGGAAAGAAACCTCTACGTCTGCGACAACGTAAGCTTGTCAAGGTCATTTGATCTGGTACGTTTATTCTCAAGGGCTGCGCCATCCACCTTCCAGATGAAATGAAGTAATTGAAAATAAGACAACAAGCTGCTCTAAAGACTTTGAAGAGCAGATTCGCTGGAGATCAAAGTGTGCGTCCACGCTATAATCGCTTTGGCAAAAGGTCCATATGGGCTATGGTGACTTGGTGAGTTTACAGTAATGGCTGTCAGACACATTTGCCACGAAATGGAGAGGCATTGCCAGAATAATGTACATAGTTCTTTTTGAATTGTTTGGACTGCTTACCACATATGTCACGTGGTATGTACACAGTTCTTTGCAATGTGCAAGTCCTCATCCATGGCTCTCTTTTATCTTGCGGAAAGTACCGTCATTTCGAGATTCTCCCCATGCAAAAGGGGGCTAAACATGGATGTGTGGAGGTGATTTCATCATCTTCAAAGTACTCTTGCTCTGAAGATGTGTTGTGCAATATAGGCCGAAGAACCAGCCTTGTTCGGTGCGACATCAACAGGAGTATATATTACTCCCTCCTCAAAATTCTTACATTTTGAGACAGAGTAGATCATTAGTACAAGAGTGACTGGGAACATTTTTTTTTTTGACACTTCAAACCTCCTTCATTCATTTACCAGAATGGTTGCATTGTTTACAATGGTAAACAAGAATGCGTGGGAACTTGCTTTCAGTGCCGAGATACAAGTTTTTTTTTTCTAGGTACAGAATCCTGCAAAATTAGATTGCAATGTTCATTATCTGAGATCACAAGCTATCTTTGTTTAGTTGCATCAGGTGTTACTTGTAAAGATTGCACAACTTTGATTTAGCTAAATATATCTCATCATTTATTCGGTAAATTCAGTCTCAAAAGTGCTGCGCCGCATCTATGTTTACATATGTTCTGCTGGAAACATTAGGTTCAAAGAGTACTCTCGTTCAGAGTGACAACCACAAAGAACAGGTACATAGCAAGCAATCGCATCAGATGTCTCAAGTGTCAAGACTCAAATACTAGTTCGGAAGTCACCACTATTACAGACAGTTCTGGTTCCAGTTCCCTACCACTAAGGAGAGCTTCATCCCTCACAGACACAGCTTAAGATAATATAGCACAGCAGGAGAAACTATTCTGCTTGGTGTGCAGCAGCAGACACACTATTTTGCAAGACGGCACGACTCACATGATCGACACGCTCAAGTAATCACCTATCTGCAAACCAAGGTGGCATAATAAATAACAGTATGTGCCAGCCAAGAAAAAATGAATGAAGTAACATAATGCAGCACTTGTGCATACCTGGAAGCCAAGATCCCCAAGAGATTTGGCATCATCCCCTCTTCCATGACCATAGGAAAAGGTCGAACCCACCTTCACAATGTCCAACAAGATGAGTTATCACAGGTTGAAATTTCAACAGTTATGACTTATGAATGCAAGGGAACATAGGTTGTACAATGGAAATTTGTGGATGTAACTAGCAGTTTAAGCACGACCCTCAATGGACTAGTAATGAGCATCAATTTCAGTATGGAACTGGTGATTACCATACTGTCTGGAAAACTTTGTAATGGTCATATGGCTTAGGGTTATGTCGTTGCCCATTATTAGGAACGCATAGTTGAAACATAATTGCTTAACGGTGCAAGCTGCAAGTAGTAGCTCATCATGCTACTAACTAGGACAAACCAGGAATAAGGAGACAGCATTAATGACTTTTAATATGAAATGGAATTATACAAGATTATGTGCTCATAAATAGTAATGAGAACCAGAACTAATAGTTGATGTATCCTGCTATTGATGTAACTCGTTCCTGAAAGTAGAACTTACATCTCCTGTCATCCATAAAGGAGTGAATAAGGTATCAGGAATTTAGGATTTAGGACAGGGTGTTCTGCATTTCTAAATTACGAGTAGTACTGAAGAAACAACTAAATTGCTAGATTATCACCATTGGGTACCGTGATATACGGAGCAACAATTAATTTGATAGGCATTTGTAAATTGGTATTGAAGAAACAAATCAGTCAAGATCTTACCTGTTTGACAACAAAACGACCATTCTTATCCGGGTATACAAAAGCAAAAGATAACCTAGCGTTCCTTTTCCTTGCTGGAAGAGCAACCTCTTTGACCTGAAACATAATAAAAATTGTGCTGATTAGACTATCATCCAAGCACTTGGGATTACCATACTGTAACAAACCCAATGGTATTTTATGACATGGGATGTGATTGACATGGAGGCCCAAGCACTCATTATAGATGTCACACACACCCGGTGGTATTTTATGAAATTTCAATTGAAATTATGTTTCCCAAAAAATGTCAAAAGTAAGATATGTAATATTACAAGATCAGTGAGCTCCCGGAGTGTGGCATCCTTCCACGTGTAAATCTGAACTTCATCTTTTGGTTCCTTCCCTCTCTCAGAAAATTCTTCATTTAGGTGATGGCCACCAACCTGGAAAAAAATAACCAGGATAAGTTTTATGTATTACTGTGTGTTTATTCACAAAGCTGCAGTCTGCACTGAGAAGACATCGTTCAGAACTGTTACAGAAGATAAAAGTTGGAAAGTGTAAGGATCTCTATTTGTCTATTTTCCAGATCGCCCACAACAATAAAAAAAATCAGATTTCTCAAGCACTACATGCTTACTACCATTTTTTTCTGGGAAGGATTGAGACTAGTCAGAGCTGAGTTGAAAATCAAAATGCAGCGTACATGAATAGCATCCAGCTTCCTAAATAGCGTGCATTGTTCAGCCAAAGATGGTGAACCCAACATTGGCAGCTAAGTGCTTCCCCTTAAATTGAGCTCACAGTTCAAACACCAACAGATACTCCTTGAACAATGAACATATGTGGTGTTTAAATTGTCAGGTTGAAAACTTGTACGGCATGTAGTGACTTAGAATGCTCGAAAATAATGGAATTTGCGAACTGCATGTCTGTCAGCCATGACAAATAGGTTAGTGCTGAACTGCTGATGGCCTTCACAAAATTTTGCTAATATTTAATAACTGCGACATCCAAAATGCGTTATATGTTCAATTTGTTACGGATAAATGGGTCTAGCTATGTTTACACGCCTTTTGGCCCCTGATTAGCCTGGTTTCATGTTGAATTAAAACTGCAAGGCCTATCAAGCAAACCAATAAATTTGGGATCCACCGTTGTATTACTGAGTCATGCTAGCTAGTATTTGCCAAAACACCGACCACCCATGCACTAGATGATCCAATCAAATATTGCACAAACCAAGAGAATTGAGGATATCATAAGGCGCTCTCGGCCGTAGGTGCACTAGAAGGAATACGAAAGAGTGTATAGAAGAAAAGAGATCACTGGGCCTTACCTTGGTGAAAACCCGGAGCAGGAGAGGGCAGGTCTGCACAAGAAGAATTCAACCGATCAGTCATCGCAATCCTCTAAATGCAAAACCTAACAGACTTAAATACAGTGCTTCTGAACTGCATACTGCATCTCCCCGCACAACAGTATAACAAGTAAAATCGTTAGGGTTGCAGTTTGCAGAGGCCTGACTGACCTTCTCGCGGTCGATGGGTTCGGGGCGGGGGCGCGCCATGGGGGGCGGGCCGCGGTGCATCGGCGGGCCCGGCCGCGGCCTCATCGGCATCTCGCCCATGCCCGCCATCTCCCTCCTCGGAAAGCTGGAATCACCCGCCCGGCTCCGACTCTGGCGAGATCGATGCGACACGGACCAAGGAGACGAGTCAATCTACCAACCTTTTTCGGACCAGCTAAGGAGAGAATCGGAAGCTGAGGAAGCCGGGCTGACCTGCTCCGCAGCCGCTCGCCGTCCGCCGTCCGCTTTCCGCCGCCGGATTCTTCACGGGGTGGTGGGGGTGTGGAGGAAGGGGGGGAGGAGTCCGCAGAGTGGATGTCTCTGGAAGAAACCCTAAACTTTTGTGGTTTGCACCCTGGTTTTGATGGGAATTGGGGACTGGATCGTAAAATCATTATTTTATAAGGTGACGTGCAAAGATTGTCGCAGTGGTACATCTAGACCGCTCGCTCAGGGGCCAACGGCTGAGGATCTCCTTAGGGTGACACACTTCTCATCTCCATCATTGCTTTTGCATTCTTTCTTCCTAAATCATACTGCTACTTGGCCTTGCCTCATATTTTTCGTTGTATAGAGGTGATATTTGGATTTAAAGAAATCATGTTAGAACAATTGAAGGATTTGTAGGGGTTAAATTCGTACTGAAACTTCTTGGATCAAAGGAGTGAAAACCAGTCAATTTTCTATGGGTTGCATTCCTACAACCTGACTCATTAAGATTTCTAGCAGAGAGGTTAGGCCTCACGTGATTTTGCTATGCGTGCATGTATCTCCTATGTTTTCAAAACTCTCGAAAAAATATTGTAGAGCACACAAAGAGTTATACACATAAATCCAAGTGCGTACATTTATTGTAAAGTTGTAAGGTTCAAGAGGTTGTGTTTATTTTCCAATCGTGCATTTTTTCCTTGTCTTATGTCAATTCCGCGCTCCAATCCAATGGAGGGGTTTTTAAGTTCTTATGCATTTTGTTATGTTACTCCAATGGCTGAGTAAGTTTTCATGTTTTATTTATACTACTTAAAAAGAATGCAAGGTTTCATGTTTTATTTTTCTTCCCGCCACCCCTTCATCCAACCTTTTACTATATGATAACCAGTCGCCTTAATTTACTTACCTTTTAAACCAATTTCACTTTAATTTACGTACCAAACATCTCACGAGCAGGATTTGAGAAACATTTGTTTACACGATCGCATTAATATGGGAAGGTAAATCATAAGCTAACATATTAGAATATTTATATCCGTTGCAACGCACGGGCATTGTCCTAGTATGCTATAATAAATATTCACAAGACGATATTAGTTATGATGGGAGGAGGGAGCCTACACTAGCAAATTATCTATATGCCGAGAGTTTGAAATACTTCTAAAGGAACTTTATGTTATTCCGATATAGTTGTGGTAAAATGTGGACATGGTTCTATTTCTGTCGATGGAGAGGGGGTTGACCCGAAACCCAGGCAGCAACCCACCCACACACCAGAGCTGGCCAAACGGGCCGTGCTTTTTGGGCCGGCCCAAAAGCACGGCGGCCCGACACGCTTTAATCAGGCCGTGCCAGGCACGCGGCCCGCCCCGGGTCGTGCCTGGGCCTGAAGGCTGGGCACGCGGGCCAGGCCCGGGTAGCTTTTTTTAAAAAAATATATATATAATAATAAAATAGCCCAGCAGGCCAAAATCAGCCCCAAAATCAGCCCAAAAGGCCCATAGTGTAGCAGGCCAGCGGGCCTAGCGTGCCG
>CBMN010757753.1:0-14618 GCA_000582825.1 Hordeum pubiflorum
CGCGCCCCCCCCCCCTGCAAATCCGGCCAGTTTGCCCGATTTAAGGTACCGAAATACCCAAATTTCTGATTTAGGGTTTGCTTTTTTGCACTATGCTGTCCACAGTCCACTACATGAACACATACATACTTTTGCACATCAATTAGGCCTCAACTAGCTTTATTGATAGAAAGTAGTTTTCTGTTGCAGATTTGTTGAAAAATGAAGAGGGCAGGAGACATTGTTTATCTTTTCCAAAGAGAAGCTATGAAGATAGGGAAGAAGAAGAAGGCGGAGAATATGCCGGATGTGACTGAAGAGCAAACCGGCAAAGTTGTGTGTATGCCGGTCGTGGTCGAAGAGCAAACCAAAGAACCAACATTGTCTATGTCGAATGTGACCATAGAGCAAACTGAAGATGTGTCACCGTCGTCACCACCGGTTTATGATTTTAGTCATCTTAAACATGATCCTGGGGAAAGGCTACCCATTGCAAGTTATCCCGTCAATGATCAAGAAGCGGTTCGAAGAGCATATATCCTTAAAAAACCATTCAAACCTTATGCACGTGACTTTGAAAAAAAAACAATTGGGAAATAATATGGGTGATAGTCTTTTGGATGATTGCCTAGTTACATACATTAAGAGGGATGCTTTCTCCGAGGTGAATGAAGATGACATAATTGATACCTTCATGGCAATGCAAAGACGTCAAGAAACGTAGTCTTTTTAAACTTCTCAAGGCATGTACTATGGTCAATGTACTATTTACCATGTAGGCTTCTTTATGCAAAACTGAGATTTAATTGAGAATTTTAATGTGTTCGTAAGACCATATGATCTATTACTTTATGCTATTGATAATTAGTTAGGATGTTCACATGTCATATTAGTTATCAATTTTTTTTAGACGGACCATCCTGTTGTCAAATGCTAGCTCCATCATTGCGCCCATGTATCATAACATCACGACGAACACATCTGTCATCCGAGACGACCACCTTGGCGTTCATGCTCCATCAACCGCGCCACGCCGTCGGGCCGCCACCCCGCCCAACTAGAGAGCTCCCTATACAAGAGACAGATGCACGAGAAAGTATGCCCGCGGTCGACCGGGAATTGCCCACAGGCGTCCTCCGGTGGCAGCAAGGGAAGACAGGAGGGAGGTGGCAACGGTTAAGGTTTGGCTCGAGCCCCCCTCCCATGTGGCGACGAGAGTGAACGGTTTCAACGATCAAACACTAATTAAGAACTTCCTCAACTCGTATAGCATAAACATGATTTCCCATCACCTCGAACTTGGCGTAGGTAGCTCACACAATGAGCAGAAAATGCAGGAAGACAAGAGCAACTAGTAGTACACAACGTACGCAAAATGTTGGGCGGTGAACAACTACCTCCTTTTTGGTTTATAGGTTCTACGTGTATTTCTAGGTCGTCGATTTTACCAATGTAAGAGCATCTCTAGCAGACTCCGTATAATCGCAAACTGTAAAATTGGGATACGGGTTGAAAAAAGGCATTTTAAGGGTTCATTTTAGCTACGGTCAAACAGAAACTGTAAAACAAATTGTAAAACTGGGATAAAGAGCTCCTTCCTCCAGTCCGGCGGCCGCTGCCCCTTCCCCCTGCCGGCCACGCCGGCCGCGCCCAACCCTCTGTCGGCCGCGCCCCGTCGCCCTTCGGCCGTGCCCCGTCCCCGCCGGCCACGCCCCCATCACCATGCCGGCCGCGCCCCGTCGCCCGCCGGCTGCGCTCTACTCCGTTGCCGGCCGCGTCGGGAGGATTCCGGCGGCCAGAATGAGGTCATGGGAGGCCACGACGAGGTCGAGCTCGCCCAATTCGAAACAGCGGCGATCGATTGCGGCGTCCAGCNNCCTTTTCCGGTGTGCGGTGATGAATTCCGGCAAACTCCGCGGCGCGTGTTTGCTCCGATGAGGTTTGACCGGTATACGGGGCTCCCTCGGTTCGGCCTTCCAACCTTCAAATATATGGATTTCCGGTGGGGATTTTCGGTGCCCTTAAAAAAAATTACGGGTTGGACACTTTTACGGTTTCTGTTCTGGATACTTTTTTCGATCAAAACTGTAAAACGCAAAAAAATTACAGGTTTGATCACTTATACGGGGTCTGCTAGAGATGCTCTAATATGAGTTGTATATCATAAAAAATTATACCATTAGGAAACATAACATTTGAAGTTTCAAATGGTATATGTTTTGTGATATATAACTAATATTACATTTTCCAAATTGTTAACCTAGAGGTATGTTTAAGCCTAAACCGGAAAGGAGTACACTGGATATCTAAAACACCACATCAATATGCTCTATCTGGCCACTATCATTGTAACCGTGGTTGTGACATAGGAGTGTGCCGGACACACACATGTTAGCGCGGTTGTTCGTAAGCTAATCACAGAGATATGCAACAGAATGAATATCAATTAAACCAAGCAGAGTGAAGTTACGAACATGGCAAAGAAACGGAGATATGTACGATGGATATATTGTACTCCCTCTTTAAAAATGTCACCCACCAACACCATTAACAAGTTTCATCGTTCAAAGCTGTTTATGAGTACCACATGAAACTAATAGCCGATTTCCTGATATAACCAATGAACCATATAAGCAAGTGTAGAATTTAACGTCCATAGCGGAATTCAAGGACTCTAATTTCTAAACGAGTCACGGATCTGTGCATCATACCATGTTTCCATTTACACTTCTATAAAGCGTAAAGCTATAAAAGAAAACAGGAAGGAGAAGAAACGAAAAAAGGCCAAAACCCTGGAGAATATCTATCCTTTACACCTGGGAAGGAGTGGAATTTCTGTTGAGAGCGTGGTCATTTTGATACACTAAAAATGAAAAACCAACTGAAATCGGCAAAGACTATTCAACACTCGTCATCCTACGAAGCAAAGAGCACAGCGTTGCTCGTGTATCCCCTTCAGGAACTGCTAGACTGCAAGGCAACAAGGGACGCGTAGGCCCCACCGGGCAGGCGAAGGAGCTGCTCATGCCGGCCTTCCTCGGCGACCACCCCGTTCTTGATCACTGCAATCTTGTCGGCGGCGGTGATGGTCGACAGCCGGTGAGCCACGACCACGGTTGTTCTTCCAACCTTCACCCTGTCCAGCGCCTCCTGCACGCTGCGCTCCGACTCCGCGTCTAGTGCGCTGGTCGCCTCGTCCAGGAGCAGCAGCTTGGGGTTCTTGAGGATCGCCCTCGCGATGGCTATCCGCTGCTTCTGCCCACCCGACAGCTGCACCCCCCGCTCGCCGACGCTCGTATCGTACCCGTTTGGGAGGGTGGAGATGAACGTGTGGGCGTTGGCTGCCTCGGCGACGGCAACGATCTCTTCCTCAGATACCTGCTCCATCTTGCCGTAGGCGATGTTTGCCCTGATGGTGTCATTGAAGAGGACCGGCTCTTGGCCTACCAGACCAATCTGCTGCCTGAGCCAGGTGAGCTTGAGGGTCTTCATATCCACCCCATCTAGAAAGATGCCGCCAGAGTCAGGATCGTAGAACCTCTCGATCAAGGCTATGACTGTAGATTTCCCACTTCCGCTTTCTCCGACAAGCGCAACAGTCTGCAGCAAACAAGTCAGGATGACAATGTATGAGATACTGAGATCTGCACGAGTGACTTTTGTTATCGCTCCAGGTTTTAGTACCAACCAGTCATGATGTTTCAGCTCTGGGCACTAGTTTTAACTTAGCCAACAAACCAGCTACTGTAAACTACTGTATTAACTCAAATGCTGTTGCATTTGCTTAAGATTTCTGAGAAACACTTCGGTTCCTTTTACTTCTCTGCTAAGCTACTGTATTAACTCAAATGTTATCGCATTGCTTAAGATTTCTAAAGGAACTGACAGCTCTGTTTACATTGGATTGTGTTCTATCCACTTTACCCCAATCAAGTTATTTTCATCTTGTTTAAGTTCCATACAGCAGAGCACTTGAACAGTACTGTAAAAAGTGGGAGAAAACTGAAAACCAAATGTACCTTGCCAGATGGTATCCTCAAGCACAAATCTCTGAAGATTTGCACGTCAGTCCGAGCAGGGTACTTGAAGCTCACGTGCTGCAACTCTATATTCCCTTCCACTGCCTCTAGTGTCCTTCCTACTTCTTGGCTTGCGTCAATCTTGGATTTCCTATCAATAATCCTGAAAATGGAGGCAGCTGCATTTTGCACTTTGCCAAAATCCCGAGCAAGGGAACTCGACTGGGAAACTCCAACAGCCATCATGGTTAAAGCGAAGAAGACCTGCATTTTCAAGAAACGGCAGCGGCAATGAGAAGAAGCCCCAGATAATTTCTTTGATTCTACGAGTAGTTGGGTTCTCACCCTGAAGACTTGCCCAACTTCTGCAGTCCCATTGTGTACAAAGCAAGCTCCAACGTAAAAGGATATGGCATAAAAACAGAAGAGCAACGCGAATGAGAATCCATAACCCACGCCACTTATAGCCCCCTGACGAACTCCTTGTCTCACAGGACCTTCACATTTCTTTCTGTAGCTTTCAATTATCTTCTCTTCTGCGCAAAATGAAGCAACAGTTCTGATGTTACCTATGGCATCAGTGGCAATCGTGCTCGCTTGTTCATACATTTCCTGTAAGCAACATTACAAAGAATTTCAGCTAATAACTACACAATGATATGATCACCATGAAAAAGAAATAACAGACCCTATACCTTGGCATCAGCACCAAAACCCCTCATTAACCTCGTTTGAGCATAACTCTGTGCAATCACGCAAGGAAGGAAGCACAATACAATGCATGCTAGTTTCCAGTTTGCAATCATGGCTATTACGATACCGACAACAGCAGTGCTTATGCTTTGCACTATCAATGACAAGACATCCCCAGCAATGCTTTTAACAGACGCCGCATCCCCTGATAGCCTGGAGCCTATTGCACCGCTAGAGAATATGAACAATGCTTGAGAATCAGCAAATTAAAAAATGATGGCAATCTAAAATATTGATGTATCAGATGAATAAGGGAACACAGAAGTACCTGCTGTTCAGAGGGTCATCGAACCATCCTATTTCCTGGTAAACAACCCGACTAAATGAAACCGCACGTATGCGCTCGATAAGTTTACCACCTGCCATGTTGAACAAACCGTATTGCAATGGGATGACAAAGATGGAGATCACACCCAACATCACATACATCTCTGCCCAGAATACGGAGTCTTTTCGCAATTGTTGTGGCGGTTCATAGAATGTGTTAATTGCACTTGAAAGCAGCATGCCAAACACAGGAAGTATAGCACCATTGGCTGCAGCAGCAGTGCATCCTAGCAGAAGGATTGGAACCTCAGGCTTATGGAGGTAGAGCAGGCGTCTGATCACATTCTTCCCTGACTTGGCATCATCAACCCCTTCGGTTTCATGTTCGTGCAATGAGAATGTTTGCGAGTTTCTTCTGCTTCCATCCTGTGGTGAAAATCTACTCATAGATCTCCCAAAGGATGGCTTTATACTGCTGTGTTGACTTGCAGAATTTGCAGTATCAGATGCTGATTGTAACCTGCTGGAGTCATCTCCATGAGATCCCTCCCTTTTTGTATTAACCTCTTGCAGCCGTAAAAGTTGGGAGTAGGCTCCATCGGGATCCTTCATCAACTCAACATGTGGCCCTGTTGATCAAAATCTGAAACTTCACCCTTGCTGAATTAATGCAGTAAGACTAGCTAAAAGTGATGCACAAATTAAGCTTACCTTGCTCCACAAGCTGTCCACGATGTAGCACTGATATCGTATCAGCATTTTTTACAGTGCTCAGGCGATGTGCTACAACTATTGTGGTTCTGTCCACCATGATATTATTTAGTGCATCTTGAACTACACGTTCAGACTCGGCATCAAGCGCGCTTGTAGCTTCATCAAGAAGTAGTATGCTGGGGTTCTTCAAAATTGCTCTTGCGATTGCAATTCTTTGTTTCTGTCCACCAGATAGTTGTGTTCCATGCTCACCAACCATTGTATCCAGTCCCTGGTAATAGTTGCCAACTTATAATTAGGGGTGAAAATAATACTGCAAAAATACAAGATTGCAGAATGCACGAAAAGGGATTAAATGGGCATACATTTGGTAACTTGTCGATGAACTTCGCAGCATTAGCAAGCACAATTGATCTCCTAATTTCTTCCTCTGTCGCACCCTTCTTTCCATATTCTATGTTTTCTCGTATAGTAGTTGTGAAAAGAACAGGTTCTTGGCTAACAAGCCCTATTTTCTGTCTTACCCAGCTAAGGTTTAGCTGTTTCAGATTAACACCATCCAAAAGAACTTCACCTGATTGTGGATCATAGAATCTCTCTACCAAGCCAATTACAGTAGATTTCCCGCTTCCACTCTCCCCAACCAGTGCCACCGTCATGCCAGTTGGAATGCTTATTGAGAAGCCATTGAAGATAAGTTGCTCAGGCCGTGCAGGGTAACTGAAACGAACATCTTTCAACTCAACATCTCCAACAAAGTTCTCCAATATAAGGCCACTCTTATCACTTGCATCAATCTCAGGTTTTCTATAAATGGTTGCAAACATTTTGTGAGCTGCAATCTGTCCTGATGCAAAAGCAGTTAAGCATGGAGAAGATTGACCAAGAGCCCTGCAAACAATTAGAAGAAACAAACGTTATGCAAATGATGGCAATTTAATTGAATTTGGAGTTTTGTATCTTGAAAATTGTGGCCATTATTGAAAATGAGCCATGCAAATGAAAATACTAACATTGCACCAGTCATGATGGCCATCAATACATTAATGATATATCCCCCAGTATATCCCTTTTCAATAATCAGCTTTGCACCATACCATACAGCTAATCCATAGCTGCAGAAAACAATAAGCAGAAGTGAACCAATTCCAAGGCCCCCGGCAATACCCTGGTGGACTGCTGACTTGTATGATATTTTCAGATGCTCTTTGTATTTACTAATTGCTCTGCTCTCTCCGGTGAAAGATATCACCTGTTTTCATGAAGGAAATGAGAAGTTTGCCAGGCACAAGAACTATAAGGGTATAGTTTATGGAAGATATACCGTTCTGATTGATCCTATTGTCTGTTCAACCACTTTCCCTGCTTCAGCATAGGCCATCTGGGAACGGTTTGATAACTTTGATAGAACAAGTGACATGACTGCAGAAGCTGCTACAACAGGAGGAATACTTGACAACATAACGAGGGACAGAAGCCAGCCTCTTGTAAATGCGATGATAAATCCACCCAGAAATGTTGATACCAGTTGGAGAAACTTGCCCACCTTCATAAATGGTCAAATGAAAGTGTGTTAAACCGCAAGTTTCTAGAGATGGTGTTCTCTGCATTACATATGATATTGCTACTGTAATCAATAAAAAGAATCTTAAACACGCACCCAAGTGCAAGTAGTTTTGTATTGGAGGAAAGCCTCAAGATGACACGGGTGTTACAGCGGCGAGCAGGCGACTAAAACACTGATAAGAAAAGGGACAAAATAACAACAGAAACAACCCTAGGCTAGCCAAACCCGAACGGCATAAGGAAGCACTAGCCCATCGACAAAGCCACATCGGGGGAGCTAGCATGCTGTATTCAGTTAATCTGTATACTGGAAGTAGCCTCAAAGTTTTTTGCATAGTTAAAACTGCCAAGCTTTTTATTGAAACTAACATAAATCAAAATCATGATTCACTTAAAAAAATAACAATTATGATCTTTATATAAATCGATGCAACTGAAACATATACTTGAACTAACTATGACCTGGTTGTGTGATAATTTGTAAGAGAAACAGAAAACCGAAGGTATGCATTAAAGTACTTGAGAAATAGCAAAATCATAAATCTCAAATTTAACAGGGAGTCACATGGATAAGATATGGCTCACCTTTTCTCCAATTGCATCTTGAATTAACACTGTGTCACTAGACATCCTTTCAATAACTTCTCCGGTTGATGTCTCCACATCGAAAAATGATATATCTTGTCTAAGTATAGTCTCGAGGTATAGCCCGCGGATGCATGCAGATTGTCTTTCTCCAGTCACCATCCAGCATGACACCTCTGCATGAAGCACAGTTCAAAGAGATGGTACAATAATCATACGTAACCAATTGCAGTTTTTGACATCTTTATGGAAAAAAAACTAAAACTAGTGTTATTCTTTCACTACTAATATGCTTCATACAAGAATGAGTAGGACGATCTCTGTACGGAAGTATTTGCCCGTATCCACCTCAACTTTTGGTTAAAAGTATACAATGAATTCTTAAACAAATTAATAAATCCACATATTAAAATGTTGTACCAAAAGAATACATCAAAGCTTACAATAAATTATCGCTAATATAATTAGAGTTCATCAGATGGTTGGATTATGTCTTTTCTTTTACTCCAAAAATGGAAATTCTAGTGACTTCGTATTTTCTTCAGTTGGTGTGGAAAACTGGTAATATGAATAATTAGCTACTGGTGCGCAATACTCTTCCAGTGCTCCGGAGCAAACATATGCAAAAACCATTATACTGGTTGTGCCAAATTCTGTGAAGTTCCTAGAACTTTTACGTAAGTAAAACATGCATGCCAAATAAATAACCTCAAAATATGAATGGGTAGGATGCATCACACATATACTAAGCCAGAGACAAATTTATTTCCTTGAGGAGCATAAATGAGTACAGTAGAATTAAATGGGTCTGGCGCCATAGCATATTATGAGAGTAGTTAATAAACATCATCAACAAATTGGTAGTGATACATGCATATAATTTACTTCCTTTCCAGTATTGTGGCAGATAATCTCTAGTCTTCATTTCATCCAAACTAGGATTGCCAATTTTCTAACCAATAGAAATTTTCTATATATGCAAAGTCCTGAACAGGTGGAGTAAACATTTTTTATACGAAACTACGTAAATATCCATGAGCGAAGCAAATATGGATAACATGTGAGAAATTTACTCCAGAAGACAATATGGGATTATGCACTTCCAAACTGCTTCTATAATAGAAATGATACTTTTGATACTTACGAAGAAACCCTGCTACTCCAGAAGCTAATGCTAGATACACAAATCTGACAGCAACCTGGAAAGACAAAAATGCATACAACATAAAATGGTGAAAAGATAGTGTGAATGTAAAACCAGCAACTCAGCTTATAAATGCAATCTGATGAAATGTCCTTTTCAGTAGAAGTACTACTGTACTACCTGTTCAACTTGACAGTAAAGAGAATCAGGCATGAAACATAGAAACAGAACTAATATACATGTATTCCGTCAAATAGCAATTACTGCATAACACTCCTGGGGGAGAAGAGAGTACAGCCAGCTAACTTTGAGATACAAGAGCCTTCACAAGAGAAACTTTGAGATACAAGCGGACCATTTCCCATATTGTGTTTTGGACATTCGTGCATGAACCATTTTGACCATGAAAAGGAGCAGCACTATTAATTTTGCTGGCGTTGGTGAGGAATTCATCCTCTCTTAGTTATGACGTTGTTATCACACAGTCATCCTACCAAAATTAGTTAGTAGAGGAAATTAAGATCCATATATCAAATACTAGTAGAACTGTGGTACTTGCCACCTTTCGAGAAAATTCTGGTGATTTGTAACTCTGGGATGGGAACATCGAACAAATTGATCACAAATCAAGTAAGCCCCGTTCCAAAAATAGCAACGCAAGTTAATCAACTCCATACCAAAAATAGCAAAATAAACTAATTATGCTCCATACCGGTGAAAAATCGAAACAAATTAATGATAAAATATGTGATCGACACTCTTCTCAGATAACTAAATCAATCGCGAGAAGGCTAAACGTTCGATCTGAAGGGTTCGATTCACTCGAGTCCGACGCTACCTATGCCAAAACCCTCGAAAACTCTTGCGGTAGGAACCGGAAGTGCGAAGAACTAGCGAGCGAGCGAGGCGGGAGCAAGGCGAAACAGGCGGGCGAGGAGCTACTCCTAGACGACGCGGCATTGAATCGTCGGCCACCCGGGAACGCGAGGGAGAGGAGAGGAGAGGGAGCCCTCGACGGGGGCGGCGCGAACCTTGGAGACGGCGTGGACGAGGTCGGCGCGGTGGGCGGGGCCGAAGGCGTCGACGAGGTCGCCGACGAGGAAGGCGAGGAAGGGCATCGCGACGCCGTTGGCCACGGCCGCCGCGGCGCCGACCGCCATCAGCGCCGCGTCCCGCCGGTCCGCGAACGCGAACAGCCGGTACATCGGCACCCTCTTCGCGGCGGCGGCGCCGCCTCCCGCTCCCCCCGCAGGCGCCATCTGGTGCCGGGAGATCGGTCCGAGGCCGCGGCCGCGGCCGCCACCTTCCCGCCTAGCGCCCTACTCTCTCGCGCCTCGCGCTGCCGGGGGAGGAGAGGGGCGATGCGAATGCGGCTGCGATGGTGTGTGCATGGGTGTGTGTGTGGCGCCCCTCCTGGTGTTTAATGTGGCGGCGGACGGGCGGGCGGGCTCGATCGGGTAGCCGCCAGCTGTCTTCTTGTTGGTGGAATCTTCTCCGCGCTGTTTGTTTCGCTCCGGCGTGGGTTTATCTCTCCCTTTCTTTTAACACGATAAACAGAAGCAAACCTTCGTATAAACACACATACACTTACACACATGCACACCTTGTTCTCATAAGTACCTCCGAGAGACTGAGCTGGCATATTATCTTAAGATTTACGAAGTCATCGTAGACGCCTCGTCGTCAACGGGAACATCTCCTCCCACTAAATGCGCGTCGTCACAAATCCTGAAATAAATTCAGAAATAATGCGAGCATTAAGACTTGAACCCTGATAGACTGTGAATACCACTGTCCATCTAACCATGCAACTACAGGTTGATTCACATTTATCTCTCCCCTTCTCCCTCTTTTCTTTCCTGCTGCGTAATAATTCTTGGAATTCGAAAGTGGGAGTACCATTTTGGGAAGCCAAATTGGCAGACCCATTTCTGCCGTTGCCGTGTAAAAAAATGAAAATCCTAGTTTTTTCTAGAATAAAATCCTAGTCACATACCCATTTTGTGTGAGTGTCAGGAGCAAACAACCCAGGGACATCACTACGTCTCACATAGATAGACGGTGCTATGCAATGTCAAAAGGTATTCAATTTGTAGTTAGCACGTCTTTCCACATCTTGATATACAAGCGTTGCAATCATCCCTGCCTAAATGGCCGGAGAATGGCTATATATATATAGATACATACATTTAGTATACTGCAGTAGTTTAGCACTCCCTTCATTTTTATTTATTTCGCATATTAGATTTGTCTAAAGTCACATTTTATATATTTTCGCCAAGTTTGTATATAAATATATTAACATATACACCATCAAATCAATACCATTGAATTCATCATTGCATATATTTTCACATCATATAATATATTACTATAAATGTTTATATTGTTTTCTACAAACTTGATCAAGTTTTACAAAATTTGACTTTAGCAAAAGCTAATACGCAAAATAAATAAAAACGAAAAGTACCTCACATTCCTCGAATCCGCTGGTCTGCCTTGTTGACGCAAGTACACACGCACACACAAAAGCAGCTCACGCACAAACACACAGCTTACTTCTAAATGTGTCGTTCTAGCTAGTCATCATATGGTGTTGGTGATACGGATACCTCACCGGAAATTGTCCACGATGTGGCGGTGCCTAATTAATACAACCTCCCAATATAAGTGTACGTCTAGCTCTTTCCATATTTGGAGGGTCTCATCTTAGACTATCCACAGTGAAAATAATATAGATGGTAACATAGATGTCACATAAGCGAAAAAAGATAATGTGACAGCTAATTAATGAGGAGAAAGACAAATTGAGTAACATAGCTAGTTATTCATACAATGAGTAACATCATACATACCAAGACAAGATGAGTTTATAAGTTAATAAATAAAGTGTTGCATGACACCACACATATGTTACTCCCCACTATAGAGATGGTAACATAGACTAGTAACATATGCATGTTACTACTTTAAGTTACTCCCCACTGTGGGTAGTCTCACAATGTTCTCCTAAAGAGATTGTGTGCTGCCCTTTGTTACAGCTTCAACAATATTAGTATCCTGGTAGAAGTTTTCATATTCACTATCATTACCTATATTGATGTTGGATATAATCTTTAGTAGCATCATTAGTTGAAATTTATTCCATAGATTTCTGGCATCATATGGGTCATCATATGATTCATTTAGTACTAGTGACAAATTAGCTGTCGTTCAAACAAAAAAAGTGACACCTTGGTTGGTTGTTTTGCGAAGGGGTTGCCACATAGGAATGTTTGTGGTGTGTGGAGGAAAGAGAAAGTAGAGAGAGAAATAGTTTGTTCGTAAATCTATGGACAATATGTAGGATTTCCAAAGAAAACTTACAAACATGATTTTGTCATCAGTGGCAGGGTGTATAATAACAATACTAAGGTTGTGTTTGGTTGAGCCGCGGATTCTGAAAAAGCATAAGCCAGTTTAGCACAACTATCAGAGGGAAGGGTGGGCCACGGCCTAGGATGGTCCACCCCATGTTGCGCCACTGGTATGAATGTTGCATGTAATTTACAAGTAGTTATATTTAATAATATACAAGTTACATACAAACTGGTGTATGTGTTGTCTATAGTGGTGTCTATACATGGCATGGATATGTATAATTGACACCGCCTTGCATGCTCTAAGGATTCCCATCAATAAAAGTGAAGACTCTAAACGGCAAAAAGAAACCCTACAATAGTTGTTTGTAATATAACTTTTTTGCTTTAGAGTCCTTTTGAGATGGAGAGAATATTAAAAGGTTGCCTAATCAAGAATTACATTCAGTAACACATACCAACGTGCATTTGGACAACTAAACTCAAATCAATAATACTTCAAAATAAGTATTGAATCCACTCAATCGCCTAACTATTTCACACAAATCCAAAAGAAAAAAGATAAGCAAGGCGGGAGATGGTTATTCTTGTAGACGAGGTCTTCATATTGGTCTCTGGATGAGGGGTTATTTATGGGGACAACTATTTGTGCGAGGCATGAGGGGGGGTGCGCAACACATGTCACCCTAGAGTTAGCTAGCCCCATTTTACTATGTTTTTCTGGCTATTGTAGTTTTTGGCTTTATATGTTCTTCCTTTATTTTTTATTTTGGGTTTTAGGTTCGCTTCATATTTTATTCTTCTATTTTCTCACATGTGTACTACTAACTACGTCGTCTTACGACGCCTTCGGCACATCAAAATCATAAAGCTCTTGAAGGGGAGACATAGGTCAAAGTGCATTCGTCGTGGCGTGGTTGCCGATTGTACCGGCTCACAACACCTTCGGGCTTGCTAGCACAAACACACACTATTTTAGGAAGTACAGACACACAAAACCACGCTAACATGGGAAATATACGCGCACTAGTACATGAAGTAAAAGTATACTATTATGGAAATATCACAAACAACCGCCGATAGTGCAAACACAAAATGCACAAATACATAGGAAGCACACACACACACACACACACACTAGAATTACAAGCACAACACGGGAAGCGCACACATAAATACAAACACACATTAACATGGGAAGTGCACATGCACTAATATGGGAAGTTCAAGTATACTTACGTGGGAAGTACACATCGCGTCAAAAAAAGTTCAATGGATCCTATCAGCATGAGATCTAGTTTTGAAGATTTCTATGTGAGGAACTCAAAGGTGAAAGCACCTCATAATTTGGACACTCAATTGAAAAGATAAATTTAATTTGAAATTAAGATCTCACAAAAAATGCACGTACAAAAGACTCCCATCCATCGTTCTACGGATACACATTTTTACCTTGTCCCCCTCCCCCTCCTATTCTACTCAACAAAGCCCTAAAAAAGGATTGTTCCTTCTCTGCCTGGGTGATCATGTATAGTGAGCAACTGATGACAACCTCCTCGGGTGATGAGGTGTTAGCGGGGCAGTAGGCCCTCCTAATATGGATGAGGTTGTTTGGCAGCGACGTTAGGTGTGGTAGTCCTTGTCCTTCCTTCTCGTGACCTTCAAAACCAGCTTCGCATTTTGTGCAACCATGTCCATTGTCCAAACCGTCATCCCCTAATACATGAAGATTTGGAGTGTTTAGTGTATGTGGAGAAGAAGAAATGAGGTTCCAATGGAGGTGAATGTATCTTAGAAGCATAAGTGGCTTGAGTGCTCTCATTGGAGCCTCAAGCACCATGGTTATGGTAGAGGGGTGAATATAGCCATTAAAAAGGTGTACTCCAATTTTATTGGTCGGGTATTGAGTATTTCTATCAAGCTTGACCATGGGATCGTGAACATGCAAGTCACAAAAAAATAGAGTGCGGAAGCGAAACTTGCAAGTAAGTAGGATTAAGAAAAAATAAATTGTAAACACGACAAACAAGATAATGTTTTCCAAGGTTTGAATTTTTAGCGCAATCCTACTCTGCATTGTTCTAGATTCTGACACAGAGCCCCAAGGCCACTAAGGACCTGGCAAGGTGGCCCACAGATAACCCGCTAAGCCTCCTAACCAGCTATCTCGTTGTGACTTTGTTGGAAATATGCCCTAGAAGAATTACTAAAGTGGTTATTATTATATTTCCT
>CBMN010757757.1:0-10020 GCA_000582825.1 Hordeum pubiflorum
ATAAAGTTGTTATAAAATAATTGTACAACATCCAAGAATGATAATATAACATCATGAAACAAGCAAAAATTATAGATACGTTGGAGACGTATCATGGTTAGAGAAGTATAATTGTACTCCTCTTAAGTTTAGTCTGACTCCCAATTCTTCTATAATTTACTCCTTCGCGACGTTGCTCCTTAGAAGATTTCTCTTCGATTCTCTAGTTCGCCACTGCCGGAACCCACGTTGCCAACCAGGAAAGTTGGAACCCCCAACGCCCTTGCAACTCCGTCGACCCTCGCCGGTGCCGGAATGTCACCGATGGTGAGGATCTTCATAAAATTGTGTTGTTCATCCTCCCGCACCCTCTTGCGACCCACATGTTACCGTTTGCCCCCGCCGCATGACGTCGTTGCCTTGACCCCGTGCATGTGTGTGCTAATGAAAATACTATGTTCAATATAAATGAAATGGTGTAGCGTTGCCCGAACATATGCTATGTGAATGCTCTTATCGATTATGAGGTTCTTTAGGCACACAAGATTCCGCACAAAGTCCATCATATGGTAAGTACTCCCTCTGTCCAGAATATAAGACGTTTTTACAGGCTAAAATAACTTACAAAAACATCTTATATTATGAGACGGAGGAAGTACTTTATACAAAAAGAGCGTAGTTTCAAATGGTATAAGACAAGAAGATGAACAAAGTAAGACGCTCATATATCAAAGATCACATTCAACAACCACATGTCCATATTATTATTATTATTATTATTATTATTATTATTGTCGTCGTCGTCGTCGTCGTCGTCGTCGTTATTATTAAATGCCATTTAAAAGTACCCAACAAATTAAATGACTACGAACATTAGTTGAGCAAAGTTTTGTTCACTACAATCTTTTTGTAATAAAATAAGAAGTAGCCGCAGATATGTACAAGGCTTGTAAGAACCTCTCAAGCACAGTGTTCTTGTGCTGCTCTTATGTTCATGAGATGACTCTTGAACAGATAGTACCATACCCATTAAATATACCAAAGAAATCAGGTCCATGAATTATATCATCCAATTGGATTAACACGTTGAGGAACCGGAGAAAAGCAACACACAATCATTCGAAATGAGATCAGGTTCTTAGAGACATTTTTGCACTGTTTGTACTAATGTTTTTACTCGAGTTTTCTCCGTTCTTTTGATTTTCCTTTTCCTTTTCCTTTCTTTCTTTGTTTTTCATTGGTTTTGTGCTTCTTTCTTCGGTTTCCATTGGTTTTTTGTTTGGTTGGTTTCATTGTTTTTTTTTTTAAACATGTCTATTTTTTCATAAGCGTTATACATTTTTCGTATATAGCAGAAACATTTTTGTTGTACTCATTTAGCATTTATCAAATATGGAGTACATGATTAACATTGTTGCAAAATATATGTTTTATTTTCTACATTTTCCATACACATTATACATTTTTCGTATACATATAAAACATATTAAATATATGTTTAACATTTTAAAATATATGAGTTCACATTTAAAAAAAATACTTGTTTTGATTTTTTTTTGAATATAAGTTAAACATTTTTCCAAATACACGTTGAAGTTTTTTTTGAACTATGTGAAGATTTTTTTACGTTCGATAACAAAATTTCCAAAAATGTCACAAACATTTTGTTTGAAACGCGTGAACAAGTTTTTTTTTAGAAATGCAACGTACTACCTCTGTAAATAAATATAAGAGCGTTTAGATCATTACTTTAGTGATCTAAATGCTCTTANATTTCTTTACGGAGGGAGTACATTTTATCTGAATTAAACGAACATGTTTCTAAAAATGTCACGCACACATTTTTTAAACGCGAGAACATTTTTGAAATGCTCATACCCTTTTTGAATGGTAGAAGCATTTTCTAAAAGTGGGCAAACATTTTTTGTACACTGCATGTACATTTTTTGACATTACATTTACTATTTTGTTTTCATAATAAATGTATTTTTTCCTTTTTCATTCAAAATATAAACAAAAGGAAAAAAAGAAAAAACACGGGTGACGTCAGCGTGGCCGGACCGTGTCGTAACTGGGCCGGCCCACTACCAGCTTGTCGACGCTAGCGTGTGGCTCGTTGCGTGCGGCGCATAGCCGCGCCCGCCGTCGTCTCTCTCCCTCCCGCGCGACACGCCGCCGTCGCCGCCTCCGTTCGCGGCCGTCTCCGACGGCGCTAGCAGCCCCGGATCACCACTCTCCTTCCACCCCCAGCGGCGCCTCGTCGTTCCTCCCTCGCCCTCGCGCGCGGCCCTGCGAGTAACCGTAGCCCCGAGGGTTCCCGCCGCGGCGTCGCCATGGACGCCGATGCCGCCTCCCGCCTCCTCCCCCGTCGTCTTCAGCGCGTCTCCATCCCGGACCCTCCTCCTTCCTGCGCTCCGGGCCCACGTCGCCCCTGGATGCCAAGGCGGCCGCCGCCTCCGCATCCTCCGGCCGCGTCCCGGCGCCTGCGGCCTTCGACGCGACCCTCTCCCTGCCAGTCCAAGCCAGCTCAGGTGGTGGTAGCAACGGTGGACGGAGGACGCTGCCTCTTCGTCCCACGAGGCAGCACAAGGAAGAACGGCGGTTTCCTGCCACCTCCATCCATGGCTCGCCTCCTCCATCCCCGCATCATAGATAGGTACACAAGTTTGGTCAGTTGATACAGATAAATTGATATGTCGTGGGGATCTAGGAGCAGAATCTGTTTGTACAATTAGAGACTGCAGCTTGCTTGCTTTCTAGGAGTAGGAGGTGGATCTTTGATCCTGTCTTTGGGTTGAATTTCAGAGTTGGCAACAAATGCCCTGGAATCAGCAATTTGTCTGCCTGGATGAACTGTTGTCTTTTCATCTTACACATGGGAATGAGTGAGAGGAAGCGGAAGGTTCGCTTGAACGTAGTCTCAATGCAATTGGGCAAGAAGCTCCTGCTCCATGAGCTCCATCCCCAAATCTGAATATTCAGCACGCCATCAAAGAAAAATCTCTCGCAGCAACAATGGATGTGGCTCTGTGTTCTTTTAGCAGGTGGCCTGTACAGGTAATCCGTGTGTCAGTCCAAGTGATAGCTCATGGCTGCTTTGTTTTGCAACAAAGCTCTTATGTTTGATTTGCTTCAAGAAATGAGGAGACAAAAGGGAATAATACCATGGGAGTCGTGCATCCGCAAGGAAATGGGCCTGATTCATAAGCTGCAGGTAGTGATTGTCATTCTTATCTCTGTAAAATTTGAAGATGAATTCTTTGCAGCTTTAGATTACTTGGGATAGGGGCGACGTATCAGTTATGTTATCGAACTTAAATTTTCATATGACATGTTGCCTGATACCAAATCTCTTCTGCATTTTTTGTTATTTTCTGTGCAACCTACTGAGAATTATTGGAGCAAACATCCAATTTCAGTAACATCATTTCCATGTGTTGTTAGTGCTACCGGTGTCTGTTTTCACATGGAGATTTCCAAGAAATCTGTGGGAAAATTCTTGTGCTGTTTGAGAGAATTCTAGTGTCAGTATCAAAGAGATGAGGTGTACACTTGGACTAACATGAATACATGATTCTCATCGGTAGCTACTGATTTATTGTTCGTTGAATCTATCATATGATTTACCTTTCCGGGTACAGCATCAATCCAGGGGTAGCGTCAAATTGTTGAGTGTGATTGTTTTGATGGAACCTTAGAATTGGTTGAATATGTTTTTGGTAAGTGCTGTTGAGTTCATTCCTCCTCTGCTATTTCTTATGCTGTTGATAACATGTATACCCATGCTTGACTATAAAAATACTAACCAAATTCTGATATGTTCCTACAGCAAGTGTGGATTTGCAACTGTGATCATAAATCATATTCCTACTGGTGTATCTATTTTTCTATATATTTTCTTGTTTGCCTTTCGTTTATAGCCTTCCGAGCATCTGTGTAACTTAGCCTGTCCCCTTTTAGGGGCTGCAAGCTAAGCCTATCCAGAACAGGCCCAGAAGTTCAATACATGCACATCACTAAGGTGAACACATATGGATAAATACAAAGGCATATGGTTCTTATGTAGAACAAAATGTTGCACTCACGTTATTCAAAACAATACTAATGCAAGGACCATCTAAACAAGTCATTTTTCAGGAAAAGAACAGCAAAGAAATGCACCATTGAAAAGCAGTAACGATATACCAGGTGGAGTAGACAAATTGGCTGGCATGGTTTGGTCCAAGGGTGACAGATAATGGACCTTATTAACGAGCATGTTAAACTAGGGAGGTAGATAAGACGACAACAACGAAGCTGCAACGAGATGACGTGATAGAAACATGTTATATGTTGGTTGACGAGCCGCCTTTCTGTGACTCAGGGACATCACCTTTATTACCATCAAACTGGGTGGGTTTGCTTGAGCCGTCGGATTTGCTGTTATTTCTGTTGTTTTTCACTTGAGTGGAAGTTTGTTCCTGAGACTCTACTAAATCTTGTCCTTGTGTTCTCCCAGGTTTCTCGGTTCCAGACACCGGCCGTGCAGCTTCAGAACCTTGCTTCCCAATGCCTTGCGGTGATGTAATGGACTTGTCACTTTGCAACTGCTGTTGTCTCATGCTCTTCTCAGGGGCTGATGATGGCATTTCTCTGGATGTTTCTGAGCTGCGATAATATAATGCTTCATTTGTTTGCTTACTCCCAGAACTATTGGGAGCTCTCCCACCAGGCTGCACATCAGGTGCCACTCTAGCGGTTTGACTGGCTTCATCAATACCAGTTTTCTCGTTCCTTCTATCAGCAAAAGAAGACGCTGCTGGAGCTTGGGCTGAAAGTTGGTCTGCAATATGATACCAATAAGCCACGATCAGTCCACAGATCACGATCAGTCCAATATGATACCAATATTGTTTCATGCAGAGGATTTCTCTCATTAGCACATGGCTAAGGGATATGAAACATGGTTTTAGACTATGAATCAGCTATTCTAATTGGGACTGAGCTATAGTCTATAACTGCTACTGGTCAAATGTTAAGCATTCTAATAATGTGCGATGTGATAAAGGTTCTATGAGGGTTGAGAATGCTGAACTGTCGAATAAAAGCAGCCTTTTCCTATTATGTATATAGGTGTGTATGAGATGGTTGGTGCATGAAACTTATGTTAATATCTGGAACTGGTATTTTCTGGAAGAACTTTGGTGCCTGGTTCGAGGTAACTATTTGATGCCTACTGCTGCCATATTCGCTAGTCGGTCTTACCTGCTGCCGTAGCCGTTTGACGTTGAGTTCCAGGAGGTGATGCTTGCAGTGGTGCAGGTGTTGCACTTTCACCAGTTGGTGATTGGCTTGGCCTCCGTGGGGATGGTTGTTGCTCATTGGTGGATGGTGATTTTCGTGGCTGAGTGGCACCACGATCATCAGCAGCCATCCCTCCTTTCGGTGGTGAAGCTGCTCTCCTTTCATCAGCTGTGACTGGAGTGCGAGGATCTCTTGCGCCAGCTGCCTGTACTGGAGGGGGTCGCATATCCGTCGACTGCGGTTCGAGTGCTGCTGGGTCACTTTGCTCAAGCATTTTTCTGAGCCTCTTAGTTGAGAACCGGTCATCTTCATTAATGGCACCCTCTTTCGTTGGTGCCGAGTCAGATACTTTCAGATCAGCTGGCGTTGCTTGAGGGGTATTTTGAGAACCCGGCGGTAGTTCCCTGGTTGGTGCTGTTGCAGCCCTCTTCTGATCAGCCTCTCTACCATCTTTGGTGCTGTCTTTGGCACCACGGCTTCTAGCTTGTGGCGCTGTTTCATTCTGAATGTCTCTGAATGCCACATGCTTTGGCAAATGAGCGGCATCTTTTTGATCAGCTGCTGCGGCCTTCTTCGCTTGCTCAGAGGGCTGTTGTGCATATGGAGTTTTGTTGGTGGGTTTGGGGGTTTCTTGTGAAAGCGTAGGTTTACTACGGGTTGCTGCCTCATCATCAGAGAGATGGAGGTTATCAGGAGCTTTTTTGGATGAACCTTGGCCGGGTCTGGTTGGAGATGAGGCATCTTTGGAGGTGGATTTGTCGGTATCAGTTCTCTGAGACATTTTGGTGGTGCTACGAGGGGCAGCTGGGGTAAAGAAGTTACTCGTAGTGCTTTGAACACTGCTAGGTGGTTTCTGAGTGGTGGGACTTCTTTGCTTTGAGGGTGCTGGTGTTTTCTCGGTGGTAGGAAAGAAGTTATTTTCTTTTATTTGGCCATGAGAGGTTGTTTCTGCAGGAAGAGGTTGAACTATGAAAGACGACGATGACATAGTACCGCCGCTGGGCGGTGGAACCAGTATTGTCCGTGACTCTGTGCCCGTCTGCTTTCGAGGGTCTATGCGGATGGTGTGGCCGCTATATGTTGCCGGTGGTTCCGGGCCTTCTGGCTGCCACTGCCACTGCTGCTCCAGCTGCTGCTGCTGCTGCTGCTCAAGTTCTTCCATCTGGTACTGCTCCTCTACATCCTGCATATCCCTCATCACCTGCTGCCAAGAGCCCCGTGCAGAGATTGTGTTCCACCACCTCTGCACGTTCTTCCTCGAGTCATACAGGTAGGCGAACTCTTCGGACGTCACTATGTGGTGGGTGTTTGGCAGGTGAACAAGGTCGGCAAGAGTGAACTTGTTCCCAGCAAGGAACTCGCTCTCGCCAAGCCTTTGATCGTAAACCTCCAGCACTTCCTCCAGCTTCCTCTTCTCCCTGTCGATGTCACTCATGTCCTCATCTGGGAAAGGGAAGGCCAGGTGGCAGAACAATGCCCGGCTCGGAGGATCGAAGGCGTGCTCCTCGTGCCGGAGCCATTGCTCAATGGAAGCCCTCTCAAGGACATCCTTCCCCAGGAGGAAAGGATACCCACGCTGCTCGTAGGTTTCTGCTATATAGCGGCAGATTGCTCTTGACTCTGCAGTTTAGAAGATGGATTAGCTCTGTACTCTGAATATCTGATCGAAGTTGCATCATTTATTATTCTGGTTACCGAGTATCTATCAGAAAAGTCCTGCATAAACTTCACAGTAAAAACTGAGATAGTGTAGTTATAAATTCTTACCCTCCTGTCTCATTTTAGACTTACTAGCAAAATTACAAAACCATGATATACTTGTATTTGAAATGGTAATGATTTTTTCAGTGTTTCTACTGAAGAGCTTCATGAAGCTATTCATTTCCATAGCATGTTTACGAGATAATCCAAATAGTGTTGCATTTCATTTACAAAGCAATTTGGGGTTAATGCTGCATGCAATATTTTTTTTAGCCAAGAGAAAGCTTTGTTGATTAACCAATAACGTTATCATAATCGTTTTGAAGAAGCATTGACACACACGCTAGGAACCTATTAAGTATACTATCTCCTACTACATCCTGCTTCACTAGTGTAGATATTGATGAGCAGGAATACACTGGTATGCACAAACTATTGTTGTGGAGGAAATCCTGACTACTTTCACTCCAACTTGCACACAGAAACAACAGAGGGTGTTGCTTTGGAAACCAGAATGCTAAAGAAATATATAGGCAGGTAAGCATGTTATATTGCCAGCCATGAACCTCCTGTCAAAACCTTCTTAGATCTCAAACTATTGTTTGTTATGTCAATTCTATTTGTTTTTGCAACAATTGTTTTTTGCAGGGCTGATTCGCAAAGTATAACCTGAATTTATCTCACTGGGTTGAGGTGGGTGTTGTTACATCAACCTTTCCTAGCTACAAGGCATGCGTGCATATTGAGAGTCTTGAGACAGAAGGCTATATCTCATTCGAGTGAGCGTGTATATAACTTGTAAACAAACCAATTTTCATGTAACCACACATGCTTAACAACTAATCATAGAGTGCATCTCAACGAATTAAAATGGCTGAAGTATGTAACAAGCAGTGTTACCTTGTCGAAATGTGGGTCCGTCGTAGAATGGAACCGGAACACTCCTCATTGACTGCAGAGGCAGAGAAGAAAAGCAGAACTGGGTATGAGATCAACTTGCACAGACTCAAGAAACTGCTGGTTGCACAATCTGGGTATTCCAAAGAAACCAAGACAGCAAGTACCTGGAGTCTGAGTATGTCCTTGTACGAATCTTTGACGGTTTCAAACTCGATGTTTTTCTCATACAGGCAAGCAAGCACCCTCGACACATCGGGCAGGATCATGGACTTCTCATGGTACACCTTCACAGTAGGAGCTCCCGCCCCGGTGCCGAGCCCCGCCATGGTGGCCAGAGCTCTGTCTCCTCTGGTTGAAGAAGTGAAGCCGGAGCTGTATGCAAGTGAGTATCTTAAGCCCACCTCCATTCTTTTAATATATAAGAAGGTCATCTGCCTCCGTGAAGAAGCAAAGAGAAGATGCTTAAAGTGAGAACCTAGGGGGTGAGTGTATGGGACGATGGAATTAGATAGAGGCAGAGATGATAAAGAAAAGGAAAAAGACAGAGAGAACAAAGGAGAGATAAAAGCAAAAGGTAAAGTGAAGTAAATCTGGAGGGTTTTGATTTGCGATGGTGTTCTTTAGGCGTTGCCATCATGAGGTCACATCGGCAATGCGAAGGCACCGTCTATTTAAAGGGAAAAAAAGGGTGAAAAACAAAGTCGAAAGCTATTTCTTGGACACTGCCTCTTTTAGTAACCAATCACCTCAAATGAAGTAACGGACACTGTTCTGTTGGTTCGGTTGTGTCTCGCTTTATTCATTTCTTGGCCCTTTAACCAAAGGAGACGCAGAATGCTGGTACGGGAGCACGGAGGTTTTGTCTAGGAAGGCAAGTTTAGCATCGGATCTGTATGGCCACTTCCCGGTCTACCAGACAAACGGGATGAGTGATGGGCATCCAGGGTGCCTTTGTTGTTTGTACCACCAGCCTGGCCGACATGGGACTTCAGACAGAGGATACCTTGGTAAATAGCCAATCGCAGGCCATCTAGGAAGCGTAGGTGTGCGCGTTAGGGTTTCCTTTTTTATAACAGTGCATAGTACAAAGTGAATGCATGTGCTCAAATGTAGGTAGAATCATCTCTTGTCCAAGTGCGTGCGATTTTTGTGGAGTGAATTGGGTACTGAGTATTATGCTTCATTTTTTGTGGAGCAGAACCGGTACGAGTTGGAATAAAATGAAGCATAACACATTGCTGTTTAAGCAAAGTATTAAGCACTCAGAAAGGTTGCAGTCCTGCTGGAGCGATGAGGTTCCTGTTTTCTGTCCCTCTGATAAATTCCTCTGTTTGTTCTTGTATGTAGCTTATTTCACGGTATAACCATCACAAGTGATATTTCATTTCCTTATTTTTTCATGATCTAACATCTCGAGGCTGACCCTTTGTTTTCCTCTATCTATGTCCCTGCACAATAAGGTATACAACATGTCTTTCTTCTGGTCTGGCTGCACGCGAAGCTTTTGTTGGGAGCTCACTCAAGTTCTCCTATAGATTCTTTTTTTTTTTAATGTTGGTAGTTGTTCTACCAAATTCATTGATCAGGAGAAGAAGGGTTGGCCCAGTTTATGAGGGAAACCGAATCCGAAAACCTTACAAACGACACCTTTCGACATACAACACACACAACCACACGAGCCACGGGTCCCTCTGACCGGATCCATCTCCATCACGATGCCCCCAAGAGAGAAACGCGACGCCGGAATAGCGTCGCCATCTTCCGATCTAAACTAGATTAAGGGTTTCCCCCGGAACACGTCGGGAAAGTCAAGGTGAAAGCAGCTACATCGATGCCTCCAATGGGGGAGCGACGCCAGAAGGCGTCGCCATCGACGACTCCGGCCAGAACCAGAGTACGACTTTCGCCGACAGTCTCACCTGCATAGCCCTAGCCTCGGATCCGATCAGCCTACACACGACACCACTACCTCCGCCTCCACGGCCAACCGGCACCTCCCCGGTAGTCTCGACGAGCTTCCAACCTTGCATCCGCATCCCCCACTGGACGGAGGATGCAACCCACGCGCGGCGCCATTCGTCTCCCATCGAAAGGATGCAACCAAGCACGACGCCANNNNTCTCCTCGAGGATGCAACGCCTGCGGGCCATTCATCTC
>CBMN010757759.1:0-10209 GCA_000582825.1 Hordeum pubiflorum
AGTATGTATAGCAGCAGGGGTTGTGGGTGTAACAATGGTATTGATGTCCTCATCACCTGGGCCGCCATCGAGCCCGTTGGGGTGCTTGTGGCCTCCTCCATCCACCCATCAGTGAACAAGTAGGCGAGCGGCCGCTCCACCACCATTTCCTCGCTCGCGCCGCGACCCTCCTGCTCCGTGCGTCGCGCTCCTCTTGGCTCAGGAGCTCCTATGCTATCGCCCCGCCAACGAAGGCTATGATGCCTGGCTCGAGTGCATCACCGAGCTCGTCAACGATGCGCGTGACGCTCTGAGCCACGGCGATCAGGCGCCCTCCCGCTCTCTGCTCACTCCACCGCCTCCCGTCGACCAAGCTGAGCAGGATGCTCCTCCTCCTCGTCCTTTGGCTTGCGATGCGCCCGAGCGGCACCCCATGGCGCGTGTGGTGGAGCAGTTCAATGAGTCGGCAACGCTCGCAGATGGCGGTAACAGTTGCCAGATCGTCCACTGCGCGCCCCTGGACGCGCGCGAGACTCTCGAGAAGGCACGCTACCGCCAGGATCGCGTTCTCCAAGACGTCGCCATGGCTGGGCGCCAGAATCACGCGGCCCTCAACTGCGGCATCGCCTCCACCGGGGGCTACTTGGTCCTCGCTCCCGAGCTGCGCCGCATGGTGTGGCCTGACAAGTTGAAGCCAAAACTTCCTCGTCGCTACGACGGCAACACTAATCCCATGGAGTTCCTCCTGCTCTACACCATCAACATCCAGGCCGCGAGGGGGGATGACCGGGTCATGGCGAACTGGTTTCCCATGGCCCTAAAGGACGCTGCACATGCGTGGCTCCTGAACCTCCCCGAGGCATCCATCTCTTCGTGGGAGGACCTGTGCAAGTAGTTCGTCGCTAACTTCACGGGCACGAGCGACCGTGCCCTCATGCTCAACAACCTGCGAGCCGTGCGCCAGCGCCCTGATGACCCCCTCCGCAAGTTTGTCCAGCACTTCAACCAGGTGCGCAACAGGATCCTAGAGGCCTCCGACGCTGCAATCGTGTCCGCGTTCACAAGCGGCAGCACCAACATAAAGATGCACGAGAAGCTCTCCGTCAGAGACGAGATGGACTCCGCGGTGGTGCTCTTCATCCTCAGTGACCACTGCACCAAGGCTGAAGAGGGGCGCCTGCTCCTCCACGTTGACCCTGACCCCGAGCCTGGTGCGGCAAAGTCCAAGGGCAAGGACCCCAAGCGCAAGGGCCCTGCCGTGCTCGCGGTGGAGCCGGACTTCAAGCGCGGCCATGACCGCGACGACGCCAAGAAGGACGACTGCCCCGTCTGTGCCTACCACAACGTGAACTCCACCCAGTACCGAGGACTGCTACGAGCTCAAGCAGCTCCATGAGGGCCGCAACGGCCGGCGTGGTAGCCGCCGAGAGCGCGGCAGGGGCCACGGTGGCGGCAGCGGAGGCGGCCACTGGGACAATAACAACAACAACGGCGTCGGCGGCAACAACCACCAGGGCTGGCAGAACTAGCCATAGTGGGCCAACCCCCAGGCAAACGCCACGCCGCCATGCGCCAGCGACCTCCCTCCCGACAAGAACGTCAGGGGCTACCAGGAGCCCCGCAAGGTGGCCTGCATCCTTAGAGGGGCCCAGGCCCCACCGTCCAATCGCCACTTCAAGCAGTTCTCTCGTGAGGTGAGGGCGTCCCTCCCGGCGTTCGGGTCCACTAGCCGCCTCAAGTGGTCTAAGCTCCCCACCGCCTTCAATGCCAATGACCATCCCGAGTCCACGAAGGTCGTGGGCGCCGTCCCGCTACTGTGCACCCCCACCATTAGCAATGTGGCTGTCACCAAGACGTTCATCAACGGCGATGCAGGGCTCAATGTGCTCTCCCTGGAGACCTTTGAGATGCTGCAAGTTCCTTACGAGCGCCTGATGACCACCAGGCCGTTCTTGGGCATCACTGGCGGCTCCACCATTCCCTTGGGGCAAGTGCGTCTTCCCGTCACCTTTGGCACACACAAGAACTACCACACGGAGTTCATCGACTTTAATGTGGCACGCATCGGCCTGCCCTACAACGCCATCTTGGGCTACCCGACGCTCTCCAAGTTCAGGGCTGTGACCCACCATGCCTACGGCCTCATCAAGATGCCCGGTTGCAGTGACACCATCACCATCCGCTGCGACAAAAAAGGATGTGGTGCACACCCTCAAGCACGCCTACAAGGCCACCGCGACCACGTACCCCACCCACGAGGACATCCCCGAGTCTGCCGAGGAAGCACCCGCGAAGAAGAAGCCTTCGCTCCCTCAGGAGTGGGCCCAGGACCAAGAGGGCATCGCCAGATGGGGGCAGCGCAGGCCCCTCCCGCACCGTCAGCAGTGCCCCCCTCAGATAGGAAGGCACACTCGCCACCTTCCTCCGGGCAAGCCCTAATGCATCGTCATGGATAGCATCGGGCATGCCCGACCTATCGAGGGAGGTGGTCGAGCACAACTTGGCCATGCATCGGAGCGTGCGGCCCGTCAAGCAGCAGGGAGTCAGCAGACTCCACGATGCAGGAACCACCCACGACGCCCCCCACCCCAGGTGGGCCGGCATCACCACCCCTGTCTCCAAGCCACGCGGCGGCAGGTTCATGTGCGTCGACTTCATCTCCCTCAACCCGGATCGCCTCGCGAGGCCCTTCTCTCCACCATCTCCGCTCATGCGCATGCCCTTCATCTTGGAAAACACTGTAGCCACATTCGCGAGGCTGGTGCTTATGAGTCTGGAGTCCCACATCACGGATGTGGAGAACAATCGCAGACCGGCCCCCCGCGGCCCCACGAATGACGACGGAGGGTGTTCGGGTACAAAACACATGGAACGCCCTCCATCACCGTATGTTCTGTCCATGCTCCACGGATGCAAGCGAGATGGAGCTGTACACGCTCCGTGGATCTCTCTACCCATGCTGCCCTTGGCACGTGAGAGACCCTTCCCACTCTCGTGGAAGCCCCATGCTCAGCACTGGCGGATACCCCATGCTCAGACATGGCGGACCTTTTTGACAATGAGGTCACTTTTCAGCTGCATCAACCTCAGGCTGATCCGTGTCTGTCACGGGAGCATTTCTGTCATCCTTCGAGGGTGCTTTTCAGCTGCACAAACCTCGCGCCGACCCGTCTCGACCACGGCGGCATGTATCTTCCAGTTATGTAATGAACCTGCTTCATGCATCAGTAAAGCTCATTTGTTTCGGGATTCCGTGCGCTTGCAGCTGAGTGTGCCTCAGGAAGGAGCACACGCCCGTGATCTCCCCTGTGTCTGTCACACGAGTGGGGGCTAGCCATGGTGTCTGTGCTTGGGTCAGTCCCAACAACACTGTAAAACCCAAGCGACTAAGTTCTGGCTCGCGGGCCTGCTCCCGTGTATGTTACCTCACCAGGTCCTTGGTGCCTTGGTCTCCTCGCGTGACACCCACATGCGACCTCGCGAGCGCGCCCTACTGAGCCCTTTGCAGAACTTGGTGGGTTCCCCGGTGCAGGACACCGAAGGCCTCAGGAGCCTCACCTCGAAGGCCTCGCGAGCGGCGTCGCGCGGACGAAGGGCTCGCTCTGACGCCGTGCACCTGAAGGAGCTAAGTCTAAAACCCCTCGGGTTCCCTCACCCTCATCTTCCTTTCGAGGCATCCTGTTTTCCTTGGCATGAGCCGCCTGCACATCAAGGGGGGACTCTGAGCATCTCACCTCAGTATCTCCCACCGTCCCTAAGAGCCCTGCACCCTCTGGCCTTGCCGAGCCCGTCGCTTCATGCATACCAGCGACGGAGCAGCCTGCCTCGGGGGATGGGACCCAACGACGCAGGGCACAAAGGCAACATAAAAGGAGAAAAAGTGGCCCCGGGAGGGAAGCAGAAACGAATAAAATGTCAAGAGAATAATACGAAAGCGCCATAGGGATGTCGTCATGCCCCCGAGGGGCCGTGCCTACTTTATTACAGGGGCGAGAAGGACAAGCTCTAGGCACACAAGTCACCATTGTCGCTGCTCCCGCCATCGTCGCTGAGGGCCTCATCGTCGTCGCCACTGGCCTCAGCCACGAAAGCGTACTTCTTGACGAAGCTGGCCACGTGCTCCCTCATGGCCTCCTCGAGGCCGCCGCGGAGCTCCTCTAGAATAGGGTTCACCACTCGCTCGAAGTCGAAGTGGCTGTCTAGGCGGAGGAGGTTTCCAAAGAGTGATGTGGCAGCATGTGCCAGCAGCTCACGACACGCACTCTCCGTCACGGCGTCGGCTTCCAACAGCTGCTTTCGGAGGTCGTCGACCTTGGCCTAGAGCTGGTCTCTCTGCGCACTAAGCTTGCGCTCCCTCGCCAGCAGGCGCCCTTCTCTGCTTCCTACGTGGATGCGAAAGATGCAAGCTCCCGCTCCTGGGTCTCGGCATTCGCCGCGCGGGTGGCGACCTCCACCTCACACTTGGAGAGCTCGGCTTCGTGAGACATGAGCTGGCCTGCGCGGGCCTCTGCTGCCACCTCCTGTGTGTGGAGCTGATACTCGCGCGAGGTAGCCATCTCTCGGAGCATCTTCTCATGGGCGTTCGTGTCCCTTCGCTCCCGCCTGGCCTATTGTGCGTATTTGAGGGGGTCCGCAAGGGACACCTGGACCTCTTTGATGAGCCGCTCATGCTGTGCCTGGTCCTCCTCGCCCCTACGGCGGTTGAGCTCCTACGCCTCCCGGAGCTGCCTCCGTGCCTCCGTGAGGAGCCGCCGCTCCCTCATGTAGAGCTCAACCTCCTTCCTGAATTCGCCCTCAAGGGCGTCGAAGGCCTCCCTAATGCTGCTGGGGGCCTCGCCCCAATGAGCGGCACTGCTCTCCCCCGGCACTAGGGCGCGGCTCGCCAGGGCCCCCGCGTTGTGTGTGGGCGTCGCTGTGCGAGAGGGATTGGTCTCGAACCCTTTTGGCATATCCGCATCGCCGCCCCTGGTCGGGGCCATGCTCGCCCTCCGGTGTGGAGGGCTCGAGTTCACCCCCTCCAGGGCCGACAATGTCGGCCTGTCGACAGGCGCCATCATGGTCCTGGAGTCGGCTCCTACTTGGGCCATGGCTACTTCGATCACGGCGAGCGCGATGCGGCGAGGCGAGTCCAGCGTCCCACGTGCCTCCTCTACAGCCTCAACCCTCGCCGCCGAATCCGCCCCGGGGGTGTCACTGCAGTGGGCTCAGCGAGTGCCGCCTCTCCCCGGGGATCCATCTTCGCTCGCCCTGGGGAGGTGCCCCTCGGTCGCTTGCTTCCTTGCCCCTGACGCTGGTCTTCCTCTTCCTCTTCTTGGTGTTCTTATTCACCCCGACGGCCACTCCTGGGTCCCTGCGCATAGATGCGTCAAGATTGCGGAAGCAAAGTTGCGGGGCCCGAGGGGTGGAGGTGGAAGAACTTACTCGTCCTGAGGGTCCCGGTGCTTCCTCTTCCGTTCCCTGGTGGCGTCCCCGTGGCTGGCGCCTCCCTCGCTGGGCGCCCCCGAGCGGTCGCGCAGGGGTGTGGCGCTGGCCTTGCAGGTACCGGCAGGCATGGGGGCTCCATCTGTTGGCGCCCCTGAGGGATAGACGCTCTTCCCTGGGGGCTCCATCGGTCGCGCAGGGGCGTGGCGCTGGCCTCCTCCCACTCCCGCCCGCTTGGACTCCGCGGGCTCGGCGCGGAACTCGTCCTCATCGTTGTCGTTGTCGTCATCCAGCAGGAGCTGGCGGCATGCCGGTGGCGGCAGGGGAGGCGGCGGGGATGATTCGCCATTGCTCTCCTGCTTGGAGCGGGTGGCATCGCTGTCGCTCGAGGCATTCCCCGCTCCCAAGGAGTCCTTGAGTCCCATGGCCCCCTCAGGGTCCGCCCGAACTGGCCCCTGCTAGTCCAACCGGGGCATAGCCCCGACTAGCTCCGCCCCGCGGCCCGACGGTACACCGGGCGCGCGCGGTCACGCACCTCTTCCGCCCCCCCGGAGAACAGGATTTCCAGAGCTCTGGCCGCCTCTTCACCCGAGAGGCTCTCGCGTGCCAGCCAGGTCCGGTCCTCAGCCCCGGTGACCTCCCATGCTTGGTGCGAGCGCCTCTGCATGGGTGCGATGCGCTGGCTGAGGAATTCCCTGGCCACCATATCCGTCGAGAGCCTAGCCTCGTGGAGCTCTGCTAGCCTCACCAGGATCGGCTCCAAATCGGTGCTGCTGAGCTTTTTGTGCTCCCAGTGGGGGGTCTTCTCACCCGGAGTGGTCGGAACCGCCAGGAGAGGGCTGACCTGCAGGGCGTCGATGTACCCAGTGTGCCCGGAAGTTCTCCACCTTCTTCCGAATCCTCATGTCAACAAAGAACTTGCACATCTCATCGTCGGCGCGGAAGGAGGCACCCCCGGAGCGGTGGCTCTCCGAGGAGACCCGCATGCTAAAGAAGGTCTGGAAGAGCGCCCCACGGACGACATCATTCCCAGGAAGGCCTCGCAGAGGTTCGCGAAGATGGATAGAACAAGGATTGAGTTGGGTTGAAGGTGGAGGAGACAGATCTTGCAATGCTCCAGTATGTCTAGGAGGAAGTTAGAGAAGGGGGGAACCAGCCCATCATAGAGCGAGTGGAAGAAGACGGGGATCGCTATGCTCGTGAGCTCCCACCGTAGGTGTGCACCCGACCAGATCTGGGTGGCGCCTCCCTTCTAGTGCTTGGAGGCCAACAGGGGGCGCACCTTGGCCAACCCACTATCACTAGTGATCGAGGATGGTGGCAAGGACGGGTCGGGCTCCTCCACCTGGGTGCCCTTGCTGGAGGAGGCTACGGAGGCCACGGGTTTCTTTCCTGGGGCCATACCGGAGGGAGTCCAAGGAGCGGAAGAGAGACAAAGGAAGCTACACACACGCGAGACGAAGGGGGAATCATAGGTAAGGAAGCAGTAATGTGGCCGCACTCGCACGCGCATGCTTTATCTCTCGGGCGGTGGTTCCAAGGCGCAGTGGGGTCTGGGCGCGTCCCGTTGGAGCCCCTGCGCATCGTCTCCAGGCCTGGCAGGTCAAGGGGCCCACACCGTTTCATCCCTAACAGGCGGAACATGTGCAGCACGGACCCGGGGGCTACTGTCGGTGCAGTGGGAACTAGGGTACTATGGCCCGTATGCCGCTGGCCCGGAGGGCGACGTGTAGGCCAACCTAGGGAGGCGGCCCTACCTCAGGGGAGGCTCCCACCTGCGGGGCACGTCTCTCCTGGACCCCTGCCGCCATCTCAGGTTCCACCAAGGCCACCGCACGCAAGGCTACCTCGCGCCCCCCCTCGCGAGGGCGGCCTCATGAGGCTTGGTGCGGGGAGGTAGCCGCAGGGCACCGGGCCTGCTCCGCCGCGGGTGATGCCCCGCTGTCAGGCTAATGACAGCAGGGCAGGATGGAGGACAAGTTGCTTCTTTGGTGATAAGGACGCAATGGGTGGCATTGCTCTCCCCCAGCACCAGGGCGCGGCTCGCCAGGGCCCCCACGTTGTCTGCGGGCGTCGGCGTGTGAGAGGGCTCGGTCTCGGACCCTTTTGGGAGCTCCGCCTCGCCGCCCTCGGTCGGGGCCATGCTCGCCCTCCAGTCTGGACGTCTTGAGTTCACCCCCTCTAGCGCCGGCGGTGTCGCCCTGTCGGCTGGGACCATCATGGACCCGGAGTCGGCTCCCACTGGGGCCATGGCCTCTTCGGTCGCGGTGGGCGCGATGCGGCGAGATGAGTCCGGCGTCCCACGTGCCTCCTCTGCAGCCTCAACCCTCATCGCCGAATCCGTCCCGGGGGTGTCACCGCGGCGGGCTCAGCGAGTGCCACCTCACCCCGGGGAGACGTCTTCGCTCTCCCTGGGGGAGGCGCCCCTTGGTCGCTTGCTTCCTTGCCCCTGACGCTGGTCTTCCTCTGCCTCTTCTTGGCATTCTTCTTTGCCCCGACGACCACTCCTTGGTCCTGGTGAATAGATGCTTCAAGATTGCGGAAGCAAAGTTGCGGGGGCCGAGGGGTGGAGGTGGAAGTAGTTACTCGTCCCGAGGGTCCCAGTACTTCCTCTTCCGTTCCCTGGTGGCGTCTCCGCGGCTACCGCCTCCCTCGCTGGGCACCCCCAAGCGGCCACACAGGGGCGTGGCGCTGGACTTGCGGGTACTGGCGGGCTTGGGGGCTCCATCTGTTGGCGCCCCTGAGGGCTGGACGCTCTTCCCGACTCCTCCTCCTCCCACTCCTGCCCGCTTGGACTCGGCGGGCTTGGTGCGGTACTCGTCCTCGTCATTGTCGTTGTCGTTGTTGTCATCCAGCAGGAGCTGGCAGCGTGCCAGTGGCCACAGGGGAGGCGGCAGGGATGATTCGCCGCTACTCTCCTCCTTGGAGCGGGTGGCATCGCTGTCCCTCGAGGTATTCCCCGCTCCCAAGGAGTCCTCGAGTCCCATGGCCCCCTCGGGGTCCGCCCGAACTGGCCCTGTTAGTCAAATCGGGGCATAGCCGTGACAAGCTCGGCCCCGTCGGCCCAACGGTACACCAGGCGCGCGCGGTCAGGAACCTCGTCCGCCCCCGGAGAACATGATTTCCAGAGCCCTGGCTGCCTCTTCACCCAAGAAGCTCTCGCGTGCCAGCCAGGTCTGGTCCTTGGCCCCGGTGACCTCCCACACCGGGTGCGAGCGGCTCTGCAGGGGTGCGATGCGCTGGCTGAGGAATTCCCTGGCCACCATACTCATCGAGAGCCCAGCCTTCGTGGAGCTCTGCTAGCCTCACCAGGATCGGCTCCAAATCGGTGCCGCTGAGCTTTTTGTGCTCCCAGTGGGGGACTGCTCGGCCGGAGCGGTCGGAACAGCCAAGAGAGGGCTGACCTGCAGGGCGTCGATGTATACCCATCGCGCGCGGAAGTTCTCCACCTTCTTTCGGATCCTCATGTCAACAAAGAACTTGCGCATCTCATCGTCAACGCGGAAGGAGGCACCCCCGGAGCGGTGGCTCTCCGAGGAGACCCGCAGGCTGTAGAAGGTCCGGAAGAGCACCCCACGGATGACATCATTCCCAGGAAGGCCTCACAGAGGTACGCGAAGAGGGAGAAAACGAGGATTGAGTTGGGTTGAAGGTGGAGGAGACATGTCTTGTAATGCTCCAGTATGGCTAGGAGGAAGTTAGAGAAGGGGGGAACCAGCCCAGCATAGAGCGAGTGGAAGAAGATGGGGATCGCTGTGCTCATGAGCTCCCACCGTAGGTGCGCGCCCGACCAGATCTGGGTGGCGCCTCCCTCGTAGTGCTCGGAGGCCAGCAGGGGGCGCACCTTGGCCAACCCACTGTCACTAGTGATCGAGGATGGCAGCAAGGCCGGGCTGCGCTCCTCTACCCGGGTGCCCTTGCTAGAGGAGGCTATGGCGGCCACGGGTTTCTAGCCTGGGGCCATATCGGAGGGAGTGCGGGGAGAAGAAGAGAGACAAAGGAAGCTGCACACACGCGAGACGAAGGGGGAATCATAGGTAAGGAAGGAGTAATGTGACCGCACTCGCACGCGCATGCTTTATATCTCGGGCGGCGATTCCAAGGCGCAATGGGGTCTGGGCGCGCCCCGTTGGAGCCCCCGCGCATCGCCTCCAGGCCTGGCAGGTCGAGGGCCCCACACCGTTTCGTCCCTAACGGGTGGAACATGCGTGCCACGGACCCGGAGGCTACTGTCGGCCTAGTGGGAACTAGGGTACCATGGCACGTCTGCCACTGGCCCGAAGGGCGACGCGTAGGCCGGCCCAGGGAGGCGGCCCTGCCTTAGGGGAGGCTTCCACCTGTGGGGGAAGTCTCTCCTAGACCCCTGCTGCCAGCTTAGGTTCCACCAAGGCCACCACACGCAGGGCTGCCTCGCGTGCCACCCCTTGCGAGGGTGGCCTTATGAGGCTTGGTGCGGGGAGAAAGCCGCAGGGCACCGGGCCCGCTCCGCCGCGAGCGATGCCCCGCTGTTAGGCTAAGGATGGTGGGGCTGGATGGAGGACATGTTGCTTCTTTGGTGATAAGGACGCAACGGGTGGCGCCTCTAAAAATCATGTTCCCAAAGTTTTCCATTTCGATGAAAGAAGATCAGAACGGATCGGTGCTGCAGGACGGAGGTCATCGCCGAGCCCATGACCGCGTCAGAAGACTACTTTATCAGGCAGAAATCTCCTTTAGTCAGGATAGGCCTGGATCCTATCCCCCTTCGAATTGCCACCCTGTGGCCATCCTTTCCCGCCGATATTTTTGGGGAAGAGGACCAAGGCACTA
>CBMN010757767.1:0-10014 GCA_000582825.1 Hordeum pubiflorum
CGTGAGGCTGCCTATATATATAAGTGCTTCTGTAAATCGATATAATCATTCTACTATCTGTAATACAATCCACATTACATTATATTTCCAGCTACATGTCCTACTTACTCACTACTAACATTGCTTCTAATCGGCTTCTTGCGCCATTGGCGCAATCGGGTCATCTAGTTATCCTTAAAAGATCCAACATTAGTGAAGCAATAGAAATTGTGATGACCTCAAGCATACAATTAAGGGGATATTAATTATTCAATATCAGAACAGTGCAGTTGGTAATCCTACAAAATGTTTGCTTAGCACAACTTCAACATCCTAAAGGCACTGACAAAAGGTTTATATATGCTTTCTCAAACATGAAGTAGCAAATTCGTATACTCTTAGGAAAAGCTAGGTGCCTTCAGAGAGACTCTGCTTTCGAAAATGCAGAAGGATTCATGTCTTAAAAAGCTAGACCTTTGGACATGGGAAGATGCAGGGTGATTGGCATGTTTGCTAGGCCTTCATTGTCTTGCTCATCCCTGTGACATCCGTAGGATCAATTTTTCCTAGAATCAATACAAGTTCGAATGTTTTGACAACATAGAACTGAAATCGAAATAGCCTAGTATCACAGGAATCAGAGTATGCTAGAAAAGCTAAACATTTGAACATTCATCAATTTATTCCAAATCCGGCTCAAACTCTGCAGAAGAACTATAGTGCATGCACAGGATGGTAATCCAAGATTGGAAGAACAAAGCACCAACGCAAGAAATTAAGGCCATCCAAACAAACATATACCCAAGCTAAGCTGAATTTACAAAGCAAGAAAGTACTACCTCTATAAACTAATATAAGATGTTTTGGCAGTTCAATTTAAGCTACCAAAACGTCTTACATTAGCTTAGGGAAGTAGTACATAATACACGAACAATTAGTACTAAGAAAATGACATCTCACCTAGTACCAGTGAGGTTCAGCGTAAGCTTTACCACTTTGGCTTGCCATGATGAAATGCCGCGAGGAGCAGTTCGATGAGGCAGACATAGGCCGTGAGCACAAGGGTCAGCACGGTCAGGTTCAGGGCGAGCCTCCTATGAGAAGGGCTCGCCATGGCGAAGGAAGTGGGCACGCAGCTGCCCTCCTTCATGCTGCGGCTGCAGACGCCAACACCATGCATCATATGGCACCTCACTTTTCTCTTACATGTCCCCCGGCTGTATCGCCTAGCACTAGTCACCAGGGGAGTACCTACATACAGCTAGAGGGGTGCACAAGAAAACAGGAAGAGGAGCAGCACTCCTCTGCCCAATCACATAAACAACAGAATTCAACTTGGCATAGTGGAGAGACTGCCTCTTCTTTCGAGTTTAATGGTTCAAATGGATGCCCTTTTATAACCTTGTTTGCCTTTTATTTGATGGGTGCTGTTTTTAAACCCCACTTTTCCTGTTGATTTGGCATTGTATGATACTCTTTTCGGGTTTTGAGAACCTTTGACTACACAAAGTTGGCATACAGCTCCCCTGCTAGATGTACTATAGAGAAATCCCAATCTCACAGGTTCTACTGCTGACCCATATATGCTTCACAGGACTTCAGTTTTAGAATAAACTCATATTTTAATATTGTGGTGTTTTGTCAACTCTGGCAACTTCAAGTTTGAATAAACACCATTTTAATATCAGGTTGTTTAACTAATTCTGATTTCTGGTAGTTCTTCCTTCCTTCACTTTTCCACACTAAGGGAGATCCCAGTTCTCAATTGCACTACAGTCAGTACTTTATATAAAAACTATTTTAGGCAGGAGGCTCAATAACAGAGTTGAAGTAACAAAGCTCGTTTGCATGTAACAGTAAACTGGAGTGAAAAGATTACAAGAGTAGCTCAATGGACCAAATGAACAGGCAATTTTCAGAAAATATCATATTTTTTATAACCATAGCAGACAATGCATTCAATGAGAAGCATTTCAGGAGAAACTTGTTATTCACTAACTTATAAGAATCTTACATGGGGTTCATTGGTTAGAACAGGCTAGTTAAAGAAGTAGCACAAAGTCAAGTTAGCCAGTAAAGTAAAATATCTATACCTAGAAACAAAGTAAGAGAAAAAAAGTGCACCAGCTTCCCTAACCTTGTTGCAAACTTATCACGCTCACATATTGGCATATCGCCTACATTTGTTCATCTCTGAAGGCTTGTTGCTTACTACAGCCTCAAAAGTATTTGGAATGTCATCTCACAAAACCATGTGTGATCAAAATCAGTTATGAATCGCATGATACGTTGCAATGTTATGAACTATAAGACCAACTCGGTTCGTGAACGCGGTCAGAACTTCCCTTTTCCTAAAGTTGTGCTTCTCAGCTTCGCCACTTTGAACTGCCACAAATTCAGTGAAGAATCGCATGATGGGTTGAAATGCTATGAATTAAGGCCAGCCCAGTTCTTGAATGCGACCAGAGCTTCCATTTTCCTAAAGTTGCGCTTTCTCAGCTTCGCCACTTTCAGCTTCTTGTGGGTTTCCATGAATGCTTGTTTGTGCCTCCACTTATCCACAAATATTTTCGACTCTTGTGCCTTCTCTATCACCTGCATTGCCATATCAAAAAAGCCACCCTTGACCAAAGCATGCAGAAAGGCATCAATCAACTCGTGGTTAAAATCAGCACCCTTCCTCCTCACTTCTGTCCATAGTATGAGCACATAAAAGTACTTCTCTGCCGAGAGATACCCGTTGATAAGTGAGAGGTATGTCTGATTGTTTGGTTCATATAACAGGAATAACATCCTTCGGTATGTTCTTCGAGCATCCTCTAACCTCCCAACCTTGCAAAAGGCATGTATTATAGAGTTCCAATCATGTGTAGCAATCTCTATTCTCGGGTCATCAACCACTGCGTCCAAGAATGAAGCCATGAGCTCAGGCCGGTTGTTCTCTGTCAAGCCTGTCATTATAGTAAGATAGCTTGTCCTAAGATCTGGTAGCCTCGCCTCCCTCATATCTTTGAAAAGTGCAAATGCAGACTGGAAATCATGGGCTGTCATGGAAGCGTCAATAAGAGCATCATAACTGCCAGCATCAAGCTGTAGCCCTGCTGCGCTAATCTCCGCCACAAGCTGTGCAGCTTCGGCAGTCTTCTGCTCCTTGCAATATGCTTTCAAGATTGGGGAGTATATATCTAGCCCCACAGAAGCTCCTTGAGCAGTCATTTCATCAAGTATGCTAAGAGCCTTGTTCAGTAGACCAAGTCCAACACAAGCATTGACAACCCCAAACCCAACAGAATCATCAACTACCAGCAGTTGATGTGTCGACTCAATCTCTTGTGCTTGGAAGATCAACTGAGCCAATTCTCTGATCCTTCCATTATCAACAAAGCATTGTGCGACCTCAGTATAGCACCCTTCATCAAATGGATTGCCATCCCCAACTCTTCTCTCCTCCACCGCACGAAGTATGATCGAGGAAACAGACTCAAAGCTGCAAGACTTCAAATACCCACTCACTAAATTCTTGAAAAATCCTTTCTTGCTGAAGCCCAGAGCTTCCAGCAACTTATCAAGCTCATCGACCCGGCTTGGAACAGCCCTCCACGCATACAAGAAGGCAAGGTGTCCAAAGCTCTCCACGTCTGGCGACACCCCAACAGCTGACATAATCTCCAGCACCCTCTCAGCATCAGTGACTGAGCCGAGCCTGCGGCAGCACCCATCAAGAACAGCATTGCAGGCAGCGAGATCAGGCCGCATGACCGCTACCACAGACGGAGACTTCTCCTCCCCCATGAGCTTGCAGGCTTCTTCAAACACCTTCAAGAAGGCCGCAAAGGAGCCCGTGTCAGCGCGGGTGAGCTCTATCAGCGGAAGGCCCCAGGCAGAGAAGGCCGGCAGGCGGCGCCCGCAGCCGAGGAGAGCACGCGCGAGGGCCAGCGCCGGGGCAGCGGAGCCCGACGCGGCGAGGGAGGAGAAGAGGGCCTCGAGCGCGGCCTCCGGGAGGGGGGAGGCATGGGGGCTCTTCTCCAGCAGGAAGACGGCGGCGGCAAAGGCGCGCTTGAGGCCGAGGCGGTGGTTGTCCGCGACGAGGTGGGAAATGAGGGCCGCCGCGGCGGGAGGCGACGGCGAGAGGGAGGCCGCCGCCAGGGACTTGAACGCGAGCCACGCGTCATCCGAGCGGCCCTCGGCGGCGGCTGCGAGCAGGCTTTCTTCGAGCGCGACGGCGTCCGCGACGGGGAGGGCTTTGGGCGCGGGGCCCGGAGCGGGGGGTGGCGGCGGCGGCGGCGGTGGTTGGGGCCTGGGGCGCGGCGCGAAGATGGATGGCTGGAGGAAGGAGTAGAGGGTGGGGATCTCGTGGGTTCCGCCGGAGGAGGAAGAGGAGGAGGAGGAGGGCCTAGCGCTTATGGGCAGATAGAGCAGGCGCCGGAGGCGAAGACGGAGGAGGGCGCGCATCGGCAGCGAGGTCTCTGCCGTTAAGGTGTTCGAGCGTTTGCCAAGGAAGGCAGCGAAGTTGCAGCTCGCGAGTACTGTACATGGAAACCCCTTTGGAGTCAGTTTTGCAACAAGAAAAGTGCTGAACATCGGTCGGACAGTTTATTTCTGGGAAAATCTAACTGACGAACGACAGGCTTTTAGCCTTAAGCCCAACTGCAACATGCCGTTCGATCGTGGTTGGACGGACTTGATTAGCGTCCTGGGTCGTTCGATTGTGATTGCGCGGACCTGATCAGCGGGAGGAGAAAATCGCTCGCTTCTCCTCGCATGCCCCGAGAAAACCATATGTCCGGCTCTGCTTCTCCCCGCATGACCGGGCAAACCGCAAGTCCAACCGGATTTTTTTGGCTCCAAACTCGTAGTAAGCACGTAAGCAGAACCAGTAAAATAGAACGACAGGCAGAAGATGGGATTGGACGACCTCTTGACAGGCTAGTATGCTACCCTTTGCCCAATAGCTATCCCAGCCCACACAAATTGACGTTTGAAACTTGAAAGCATGAAAAGAGTGAAGGGCATCTTCACGAACCAACTTATGGTTGAATGGTCAGGCCTTATACAATACAAAATATTTAGGAAAGGTGTTTAAAGAAATAAATCAGGCTTTTTTTAAATATTGGTGCTTATTTGTACAGGGTAGACGCTTAATTATGCGTCTTTTTAAATAGAAATAGACACCGATGTTTCGGTAAAACCTGGTTTATTTTTCTAAACATCTTCCTAAGCATCTAGCATTGTACAAGGCCTTAGGACGAAAGAGGTATCCATTGCCCACCAGAGTTCAAGTCCCAGACTTGGCATTGGTGTTCGCATTTTCCTTCATTTATCTCTGGCCATCCTGCGACGTGCGTTCAATGGGAGGAGACGTTCTGTCGACTACGAAGGCGCCTGTGACGACTTCGTCAATCTCAAGATGATGTGTCGTCTCAGTATCTCAGGGGTTCTCATAGGGACAGGGTGTGCGTGCGTGCGTTTATAGGGGTAATTGTATGCTCGTGTATGTGAGCGGCTTCGATTGTACTGTCCTAAAAAATAAGTTAAAGGCATCTCCAACCTGGCCTCCAAACCGGACACTGCATCCGCCTACGAACACGGATACGGGATCCGGCCATCCAAATCTAGCCACGAACGTCCGGTTATATTTTAAATGAAATTTAAAAAAGTGCATAAATCTGATGCAAATTTAAACAAACCGGGTGATATTCATTGAAACTTGAATAATTTTTACATAAAACCGAATGATATTTTGTCCGATGAACTAAAAATCTTAAAAAAAACTAAACTACCCTACACTTGACGGTGACCTCGCACGCCATGTCAGACTGACCGGTAGCACCTCTGTCATTGTCGCCATCGTTATTGTTGGAGTCGTCGTCGTCGGGCTTGGGGCGAGGGTAGGGCGCGGTGTCGTGGCAGGGCTTCCCAGGCGTCACCTTCCGCTCATGGATGATCTTCTTCGCTTGCTCCTACGTCATGCACAGGGCCGCCGCGGCCACCGCGAACGTGGGCGGGGGGAAAGAGCGGCGGGCCTTGATGGCGGCAGCGATGGCGGTGGGCTCGCGGAGAGACCACTCCTGGCCATACTTTACCATCTCCTCATCGAGGCAGCGGAGACGGAGCTTGCTCGTCTCTATCGTGGTCTTCGACCTGTCAAGGGCCCAGGCAATAGCTAGCTCCGGGTCCACGAGGATGTGTGGCGGCGAGACGTCAGAGTCCATGAATCGCCCAGCATGAAGCGTTGCGCCTGTCTTGCAGGCGTCGCTCCATATCGGCGTACTTCTCCACTGTAGTGCCACTTCGAGAGGACAAGCTCCTGTTATCGTTGCCGCCACCGTCGTAGAGGTAGTGACGAATGCGACCGTGCGCCTTCGCGACGACCGCATGGGTCAGGCCACCACCAGCATGGCATGACGGCGGTGAGTGCCGCTCCTCCTTGACACATTGAGGCGGCGACAAGATTCGTTTCTCCTTGACACGAGGTCTAATTTGGATGTCGCGGTTTCCGGGGGAGCGGCGAGGGATGGTAGGCTTCAACTTGACGTGGAGGAGCGTATCCGGTGTGCCTTCAGGCCGTGGACATGAATGAGCGAGCGATGGCACATGAGCTCCACCTCCTACTCGTAGTCAGTATCCGTCACCGAGTACACCGTGTCGTGCGAGAAGATGGGCGTCTGTGGCGGCGGTTGCTGCGGTGTCGGTGACTGGTCCTCGTCACTGGAGGAGATGATGATCTCCTCCTTCGCAGAGGAGCTGGCCTCCGACACGCAAGACGCCTCCAGAGTGCGAGGGCGGCGTCGCCACGATCCTCCGAAGCCCGTTTTGGAGTCGCCTCCTGCCGACATCGAGGCCCAAGATTTTCCCATTGCCAGATTGGTAAGGGAAGAGGGGACCGACGTAGGTGCAGAGCAGGGTGGTGTGGAGAGTACGTTGGGGACCGTGCCGGTAATGAGCTTAAATAGTCTCGACCAGGGCCAGGCGTGCAGACAACCAACCCGTTTCAATGTGTCGCACCGGCCGGAGTTGGTTTCTTCGGACGTGACATCCGCATTGAAGCGGCATCACCTGAGAGGTCGCGTCGGTCTACGGCGCCTTCCCGTTTGGTCCCATTGTGCGACATCAAGTCGGGCGGTGCGTGCTCACGGTTGCATTAATGTGGCACGGGATAGGTTTTTGGGTGGGCCTGGGTGTTGGGAAATGTAGTAGAAAACAAATTAAATCCACCCTACGATAAAGATCCATGATCGCTATGAAGATGCAAACAAGGTTAGATCGGATCATTACCACCTTCGAGTTTGCAGCGGAAGAAGAGTTTACATAGACCGTTCTCAAAGTCCCTCAAACTGTCCAAGACAATCCCTCTAACCATCCTGAAGACCCCTCCAACAAAAGACTGAAAGCACAACCTCTCTATGGATTGCATGCGTACGAGTTTCACAATCCGACATCGCTTCACCGTCCGGAGCTTTGTGTCATCGTAGAACTAGAGGAGGGAGAAATGGACCTCACGAGGCTTCTCTATTATGAGGAACTAGAGAAAACTAGAACTATAACAAAGTCTAGATCAAGGGGAGAGAGAACTAGAGGGGGGGCGCCTCCAACCGGAGAGAACTTGGGTATTCAAAGGGGGTGCCCCCTCACATATATATAGATGGAGGGAGGAGGGAAGTCGACTTGGGGAGGGGTATTCCCTTCCCTTGACGCGCCACGAGGGAGGAGGAGGAGTCCTCCAATTGATTTCCCCACCCCCTAGATTGTCCAACAAGCTATAGTTGGTGCCTCCTCCTTATTGGGAATTCTAGGCCTAATAACTCTGCGCTAATAGGTCTTTAGCAATTTTTATTAACTCAATAATGCCCCGTAGTAAATTCTAGGGACTCCCGAATAAATATCAAAGCCCTCCTCGGAAACATTTTCCGTCTATATATCATTGCCCGATATTCCCCCAAACCCTTCCGATAACCCCGAAATGCTTCTGGTTTCTCTCGGAAATATTTCTTTTAATTTTGAAACTTTTCGAATAATATTTCCTCATATTCCTAACTCCAATAGAACTCAACAAATCATAATCCCCTTAGGGCATCTCCAACGCTGACCTGTAAATTTCTCCGGTATATCTCTGTTTTATGTCCGGACATGGTCTGCGGACATGATACTGGAGGGAGCAGTTCTCATAGCCCTAGATTTTGTTTGTAGATATTTATATTGGTTGCATCAGAGAGCATCCATGCATCATGTTCAATTCAAATGAACTCGAAATGGGGATGATCAAACCCTAGCAATTTTCAATTCAAATAGGTTCAAATAAAATAATTTTCAATGTTTGCAAAATGGTCTTCAGAAAAGTTCATCATTCATGGAAAAAAGGTGAAACCTCTGCCTAAAATGATGCACTTCATTTTAGGAAATTTCTGGATTTTTGAATTAACCCATAAGGTATGGGTTATAAAATCCTACAAATATTTTTATAACCCCAATAATTCTGAATCTTTTTGTGGGGCTTTGGAATAGTCCATATTGCATCCACAACTGTTTTCAAAAGCAACAAAAATGATTTTGTTTGAAAACCAAATTCAAACATATTGCAGAAAATAGAAAAAGAGAAAAAGAATTAAAATAAGAAGATAAAGCTTACTTGGAGCCGGCCCAGCTGAAGCCCAGCCCACCAGGGGTGAAGCGGTCATCTTCAACCACTGCTAGAAGGCAGAGGCGTGTCGACACGCTCACACTCGAGGCCGTAACCTTCTACTTCGCGATGCCTCGCAACTCATGCTCTTCCAGCTCGCCTAGGAGATGCCCTTGGCCTCCTCGACCATTCCCCCCTCCTCTGGATCCCGTTCCTCCCCTCTGGCTCCATCCCTTAGCTCACCCGAAACCAACCGCCGGCCGTCGTTGTTTGCCTGCGTGTCCATCGTGGTCCATTGGTCGAGCCACCATGTCTACAAGGTCTGCAGCGCCGAGATTCTTCTCCAAGCCGAGGATCACAAGGCCAGATGCCCTGAAACTTTGTCGTCATCTCCATCTTCGAGCTTTGCACCGCGGGATCCCGTTGCACGATTCGTCGCCCTCCACACGTCCCCGAGCTTGCTGGTCCGCTCTGCAGCCTCCCCGCGAGCCCCGCACCTCTTTCCCCTATTTTCACGCTTGAATTCGAGCTCTAGCAGCCGTCCCCGTGCGAGCCAAGGGGCACCGCCACCTGACCCAGACGTAGGAGCATCTGTGGTGACCACTGGGTCACCCCGGTGTGTCCATCATGCTCGCGACAAGCCGCAGTGCATCCTTAGCACACTAGCTGACCCGTTGCACAACACAATGCCGAACCCGAAGGCAGCCGAGCTCCGGCCGCCGCTCCACTCGTTGCTGACGAGCCACAGGCCACCTCGGCACTTGCCACCACCACCATTCAAAGCACCGCAGTGGCAACTCCTCAATGAGCCTAGCCGCGCAAGCTCTAGCCGTCGAAAACGGCCGGACGGTGAGCTCCGCCGCGTCGGATTAGCACCGGCGATGAGCTGCAATGTGGCATCGCCATTAGGTGTTAATCCCCACCTAATTGACCATACCAGCCACTAACAGTGGGCCCCATCCCCTGTTAACCAAAATAGTTTAGTTAATTAAATGTTGTTTAGCACTAACTCAATGACAGGTCGGCCCCACTGGCCAGGTTTGACCTGGACGGGGTCAGTTGACCTGCTGATGTCATGATGATGTAAGATGATGCAGTAAACTTTATCTAGATTTTTAATTGATTTATTTATTTCAAAAAATATCCTAAACTTCTAAAATTCATAGAAAATAATATATAAGTTAGATGAAAATAATTTATNNATGAAAAATGATCAGAAAAATATAAAGAATCTATTTATGCCATGTGCATGCATGTTTGAGCTAGTTAACATCACCAATTAAGACATTTCAAGATTAGGGAAAATTATGAAATAGCATTTGGAGTTGGAACTTGACCTTGTTTGAATTCCACTTCAGTTTACTTGGCTTGCCTTTGCATTAGGTCAATTCATTACCTTAACATGCCATATCATACAT